>JABUQX010015745.1:7500-10000 GCA_015478945.1 Trachelipus rathkii | reverse complement strand
ATTTGAGAAATGCAGAGAGTAGATAGAAAACCTGTCTTGCTCATATTATTTTGATAACATGTATTCGTAATATTTAATTTCATTAAAACTTGAATAAATATTGCTCTGATTGTTTTCAAAGTATACGTGTGAAATTAGAAAAATATTGGGACTGACGTGGTATAGCTTTACTAAATACATACCAAGATTAAAATAAACACGAAGGAAATAAACGTAGGCAGATTTTGGAAATCTTTCCTTTTGGGCGGATATTCAAATGAAACATGGCATTCTATTTGCGAGAAGCGTTATGACGTGTACAACGACTGAGAGAGGAGCCGCCCCTAAAGGAAGGCAATACGATGTAATGTTGTTTGTAAAGATACACTGATTTCAAAGACTTTTACAATTTTGATTACCGGAACTTTATTGGATTCTTCAATGGCGCCACATCCACAAATAATTAAATTTTTTTCGTATTAATAGTATTAAATTTTTTTTTATTAAATAATATTCATTCCGTTATATATATATATTATATATATATATATATATATATATATATATATATATATATATATATATATATATATATATATATATATATATATATATATATATATATATATATATATATATATATATATATATATATATATATGAGCAAATAAAATGTTGTCTCGACAGCTTCCGAGGCCAAGAGCCGTCACACATATATATATATATATATATATATATATATATATATATATATATATATATATATATATATATATATATATATATATATATATATATATATATTAGAGGTGTAGCGGATATCAGCATCATTTTATTATTATATATTCTATAATTATATTCTAGCTCTATTAACAGCAAAATGAATGATAACTTCCGTTTATATTTTGTGGCTATGATGAACACTCATTATAGTCAGATCTGTTAGTCTTTCCTCTCCTGTAGAATTGAGAAAGTATGTTTTGAGCCTTTTCAGAGTAGAGAAACATCTTTGGAGTGCACGTTGTGAGTGAGATAGATGCTAAAATCCTTAACTATCCAAATGTGACTGCATAGATCAAGTTTATTTACAAAATTCGTAAAATGTTTAATAGATATCGATGGAATCATTTTACTAAGATTGGTAAGGATGGATCTGTGGCTCACTGGTTTGAAATATCATCAAGGAAACTAATTGCAATTACTTGATTTATTTTCGTATTACATTGATTCTGACACTGGACATACTCATTTCTTCATTAAGAGAGCCGAAGTTATGTTGCAACTTCCACAATTATATATATATATATATATATATATATATATATATATATATATATATATATATATATATATATATATATATATATATATATATATATATATATATATATTTATATATATATATATATATATATATATATATATATATATATATATAATGAATGAGTCACAGAAGATTTTACTCTTCATCAGCGGGATTCGAACACTGGACCTCCGCGTTGCTGAGGTAACAGTAACCGGTGCTTTATCAACTAAGCCATCCACATCCCCAAAAAAGAACGCTTCAAGCGTAGTTTTTAAAGCACCCGGTTTTTCTCATCCCATAATTGCTGAGTACTCAAAGGCCTGGCCCCCATATGAATGAGTCACAGGAGATTTTACTTTCCATCATCGGGATTCGAACATTGGACACCGTGTCGCAGCGTTAACAATAACCACTAGGCCATCCAATATAATATAATATATATATATATATATATATATATATATATATATATATATATATATATATATATATATATATATATATATATATATATATAGTTATATATATATATATATATATATATATATATATATATATATATATATATATAATAACCACTTAGGCCATCCAATATAATATAATATATATATATATATATATATATATATATATATATATATATATATATATATATATATATATATATATATATATATATATATATATATATATATATATATATATATATATATATATATATATATATATATATATATATATATAATTATTAACAGATCTGACTTTTTAATGCAATATTAAGAGTTTACTTGTAAGACAATTCACTTTCAATTTTTCCATTGTCACTTTTGAACTTTTTTTTTGTGCGGAGCGGAGTAAGAAGAATTTTTGAGTATGACAAAGTCGGAGCTGGAGCCGGATTCTGAAATTATTTTTACTAAAAAATGGAGTTGATACCCGAGCCGGAGCCGGCAAACAAAAAAAAAGTATATTATTGTATCTTTTAAATAAAACGCTGATCTTGGGGAAAGTGTTATATTTTACAGTTTTCCAACAGGCAAGATCTTTGACGGATGGGGTGCTGTAAATCTATTTTACAATTTTTTTTTTTATCATGTATGGAAATGTAATTTGTTTTCCTAAATAATAGATTATTAGAAATTTAGCTCTTTGAATGTCTACAATATGTGGTTTAACGTAACCTAACCTAACTTAACCTAACCTTGCCGGCCATTT
>JABUQX010015745.1:0-2500 GCA_015478945.1 Trachelipus rathkii | reverse complement strand
CCACGGTAATTTTTGGTCTTCCGTGGGTCAAATTGTTGGCCGCACGGTAATTTTTTGGGCTACGCCCTTTTGGTCTTCCATGGTCATTTTTATGCCGCACGTAATTTTCGGACCAAC
The DNA here is from genome assembly GCA_015478945.1 of Trachelipus rathkii. Classification (NCBI taxonomy): domain Eukaryota; kingdom Metazoa; phylum Arthropoda; class Malacostraca; order Isopoda; family Trachelipodidae; genus Trachelipus; species Trachelipus rathkii. The sequence goes on along the minus strand of JABUQX010015745.1, from coordinate 2,383 downwards.
CCTTTGTCTTTCCATGGGTCATTTTTTGCCCCCGGTAATTTTCAACCAACCCTTTGGTCTTTCATGGGTCAATTTTGGCCACGGTAATTTTTTGATCTTTCTTTAGGGGCTTAGCCCTAGTTTTTTGATGTCTTTACTGTTTGACGCATGATATTTTTCGACATTTTTTTCTTTTTTTTTTAACCTTACCATATTACCATGGGTGCATTTTGGCCGCACAGTATTTTTGGGCTTCCCTTTAGGGGCTTGAGCCCTATTTTTTTGACGTCTTTACCTTGTTTGACCATGATATTTCGGCTCTTACCGTTACATATACCATGGGTCAAATTTGACCCACGCGGTAATTTTTGGGCTTCCTTTAGGGGCTTAGCCCATTTTTTGATGTCTTAACCGTGTTTGACCATGATATTTCGGTTTTTACCCCTTACCATATACCATGGGTCAAATTTTGACCCACGGTAAATTTTTGCCTTTCTTTAGGGACTTAGCCCTTTTTTGTTGTCTTTACCTTGTTTGACCATGATATTTCGTCTTTTAACCTTGCCATATACCATGGGTCAATTTTGACCCACGCAAACTTGATATGGCTTTGATGTTTCCCAATCACCGTAAGAAGTACCTAGTGATGTTCTATTAGTGTTCTATGTGAGTATTAGTTGAGTGCCAGGTGAGTGCCATGAGTGCCAAGTGAGTGCCAACTTAGTGCCAACTGAGTGGCACTTTTTTCAAGCCTTTTCTAGCCCTCCCTTGACAGAATAAGGCCCTAATTAAATGGGTTGTCTACCCCTGGTTATAAGGTATGGAGTATTCGATTGGTGGTATATTACAAGGTTGCTAAAGGATGCTTCCTACTATGAGTTAGTCTTTTTCTAACACTTTTAGCACGACAGAATATTGACACTTATACACAAATTCACTATGACACTTATACACCCTATGACACTTACATTAAACCATATACACTTACACTCACACCCACACACAGATATCACTTACACTTACACTCACACAACCTTCGATATTTTTGATGCCTCAGCATTATTGCCTCAACTTTGATGCCTCACAGCAATAATGCCTCAGCATTGATGCCGTTAAACTTTGAAAGTGCATCTTTGAGTGAACTCCCCCAAAAAATCTTTGCATGACGTCATCTTTGATACCAACTAATGATGATTCATCTTTGATGAATTCACCTTTGATGGCTCATCTCTACGCCACATCATAGAACAGAGTTAATATTAGATCGTCCTCCCGCGTAGTTCATTAATTGGAACACCAGGCGCCGCATGCGCCTCCGCCGCAAATGACAACCAGCCCCGCAAACCGAAGGTGCGATCCGCCGCGTCCCCGCCCCGCCGCGTGCGCCCGCTGGCGCAATATTTCCGCGTTCTCCCGCCAGCGCGTGCGCCCGCAGGCGCAATATTTTCCGCCGTTGCCCGCCCGCAGCGTGCGCGCCGCATGGCGGCGCAATATTCCTGCGGAATGAAAAATATATATATTTCAATTCATTCAATTTTATTTCATTACTTTTATTACATTTCAAAGAATTTCTTTTCAAATATACTATGAGTCATTCATTTTTATTTCATACTTAAACATTTTTATTAAAAACATTTTCGCGAACCTAAAACTGTAACTCATTACAGACCTATTATTTAACACATATATTTATTAACATTATTTTTTACTTAATACTTTTTAATTTATAAATTTTTAAAAATTGTATGTAAGAAGAAAAAAATCCAGAGTGTCTGATATATAATCATTTTATTTTACTACAATTGTACGAAATTTTATTAAAAACATTAACATTACATGCCTTAAAGCAGTAAATCAGTAAATCAATAGAGGTGTGACCTAACACCAAGGGGGTATTAGTATGCTTTTGTTTTACTGCTTTACTGCTTTAACTCATGTTTTACTGCTTAACTCATGTTTTACTGCTTTAACTCATATGGTTTTTACTGGCTTTAACTCATATATTTATTAACATTACATACTTAAAATCAGTAAATCAACAGAGGTGTGACCTAGCAACAATGGGCTTTAGTAGACTTTTGTTTTACTGCTTTACTGCTTTAACTCATGTTTTACTGCTTTAACTCATATGTTTTACTGCTTTAACTCATATATTTATTAACATTACATACCTTAAAGCAGTAAATCAGTAAATCAATAGAGGTGTGACCTAACACCAAGGGGGGATTAGTATGCTTTTGTTTTACTGCTTTACTGCTTTAACTTTCTGCTTTACTGCTTTAACTTTCTGCTTTAAGCTGCTTTAACTTTCGTGCTTTACTGTTTTAAACCTTTGCGTGGCTTTACTGTTTTAACTCATATATTTATTAACAATTAAATGTTTTTTAATTTTGTTTTAATACTT
>JABUQX010015744.1:5000-32723 GCA_015478945.1 Trachelipus rathkii | reverse complement strand
TATATAATATATAATATATACTATTACTATAATATATATATATTATATTATATTATATATATATATATATATATATTATTATATATATTATATATTAATATATATTATATATATATATATATATATATCTGGTCGATTTTTGTACAGAGAACCTCCTTCGACCATAGCAGGGTAATAAACGCACCAATTCCTTAAGATTTTTATTACATCCTTCTAATTCCAAAAACATGAAAAGTCCACAAAAAGTATTTAACAAAGCTTGGAAAAACGATATAAGTCAATGAATTTTAAATATATTTAAGCGTGTAATTAAAATCAATATTATCATATTTCCAATACATTCAATATATTCAAATAAACAATTTTACTTTATATCATTAACACATCAAAAAATTCTCAAATATTTATAGTCTATAATTTTTATTAAAATAATAAAAGTATGATTACAATATAATGAGTTAATTTCATCTTTCAAAATATTAATTACAATATTTCGTATTTTTTTGCACAACATGTCCTTTATTTTAAAACCAATAAAATAGGATCCAAATCAGTTGTATTTACAAGATTATTTATTATTATTATTTATTATTATTATTATTTATATTATTAATTTTATTTATATTTTTTATATTATCAATATATTATTATTATTATTATTTTTATTATTATTCTATATATTATTAATCATATTATTATACCATTAGGCTTAATAGTAATATCAACAATTATTTCATAGTTTACTAATATTTTACCTTTGTCCAAGTGGTGGAAAAGTTTGTGTGAGAAACTTCTTTTGTTTGTCTCACCTAATATCTAATTCTTCTGGCCTGTTTATATTTTTATATTTTAATTTATATAACTTTTTTGCCGATAAAAGAGAAAATAACATATTTAATATTATACTGATAATATGATTATATAGATGTACATGGAATTTAATGCCATTAACGGCTTCTATGAATGTTTCACTTTTCAAGAAACTTTTAAGCCTAAATTTCGCGCCTATAACAACACTACCTAGACGCTATTCTTAGCAGTGTCTATACTAAGCAGTATCGCCCAACGAATTGAATATTCTTATGGTCTACGCCTTTTAAAAGATCGCTCTCCCCATTATCCCTCTCGTCCCCTACTCTATCTCTCTAAATGTATTCCCTCTCTGTCCCTCATCATTCTCTCCCTCTCTCAATCTTTGTTCTAGACGTTGAAGTCTAAATGGATTTATTGAAAACAATCTAGATTTTAAATCCAGATTGGATTCCTAGATTGTAGAATGGATTTTAGGAACAGAATTTTAGAACTAGAGTTTATTCACAAATTGGGGATTCATGATTCACAGACTTCTTCGAAACTTTGTCTCCAGTTTTACGATCAAAAGTTTAAAGAAGTGTCGAGTCAGGTTATAAAAAAAAGGATATTAAAAGAAAAGTTAGTAAACAAAAAATGTTGAAATCTAACCGAAGCTTGAGAAATGGATTATGAAGCAGAATTTGTTTTTGATTATGAGTTTTTAATATCAATAAACTGTAAGTTTCTATGCATTCATTATAAGCGAATGTGGAATACATGAGAGGGTGTCAGGAAAATTAAAAATTATAAGGTTTTAATTCCATTCAGTACTATAAACCTATAATTCAAAAATAAATTTGCAGAAAGGATATTAAGCAATGTTAGCCGATATTAATATATTACCACTTCTTGGAAGTAGATTGCTATATGGAGATAGGTGTGCATTAGGAGGTTCGGGTATTAATTGATGCACTGAATTTTATGGAGGTGTACCAAGAGAGATTTCAATTTCAATTTGTATCTGTGGGGAACTTTGAAATGGGTTACCCTTCTAAGGGAAGGTTTGAAATGGGTATTATTAGCAATAGAATATGCTGGGTTCTTTATTTAATTCTTTCAAACATTTTCTTACACAATGCTTTTCTAAAAGACCAATCAAATAAATAATCACTATGATGAAAAGATTAAATAACACTATTGTTCTCACCAAACTATATGGGTATTAACTTTAAACTGAGAAAGATAGGAGTTAATGGTGGATTGTCATATTAATACTGATCTAGCTCTTTATTTTACTAACCATATTTCATTATTTGAAATTTTGGAAACATTGCTGTTGAGATATTCGTAAAGAGTCGTGAGCTTGAAACATTTAAAAAAACTTTTATCGGATTGGGCAATTTGAAAGTTATGGAATATTTTTCTCTAAATGATGGGTTTTTAAATTGAATTAGCAGAGGTAAAAGTCACGGTGAGATATGAAAAAATAAAATTTTCATAGCGTTACTGAATGAGGTCTTTGCAGCGATTAGAGTCTGATTTTTTCTGCAAAGATAAATAGTTCGAAATGTCCTAGGTTACTGTGAAGGGGTTTCTTTTGATTTAAAGATAGTTATAGGACATGACGAAATTAGTAGTATAGTTAAGCAAAAGCGATAGCAAGCAGGTTTTGTCACTCAATGGATGTAAAAGGTTGTTATTGAGGGCAAACCGCTGTTTTCCCTATGTTGCGACAATAGTCGTGAGCCGAATTCCGCAAATAAGTATATTTTCTTTGTCCATAATTAACGAAAAGATATTTGTTCGGTATATTATAAATTATTCGAACGGACGTTTCATTAAATGGAATGAATGTTGGGAATATTTGCTCATATGAAATAAAATTATAATCTCACGATGAATTGAATAAATGCAATTGATTCAAATGGATTAGTGGTTGATTTTATAGTCCATTGAGTATTTTGTCAAAACAAATGAATGTATGTTGTTGCTTCTAATGGTATAATAGGATGTAGTTTTGTGGTTTGTGTCATTTCTAGTATATATGGTAACAAAAAAAGATGGGTGAATAAAGTTGATCATTAGTTATCCTGTTTTTAGCTAATTGTAATGAAGTGATGTATCATTGTTAATACTGGTAACTGAATGTTCAACTAATGTAGTGTTCGGGTATTTGACTTAAGTATGTTGTGGGTTGCAAGTGATCTGTTTTGGAATTCAATTTTTCTGTAGTTAATTTGAGATTCTGTTAATGTTCGGATATTTGACTTTAATTGTTCTTTCAACCATTAATTAGTAAATTTGAAGTACTCGCAAAGTTCCTAATATATTTATCTTTTTTCTTAAAAAATTTAATTTGTTATCTATAGCTAACGGTACCAAATAAAATATTAAGTATATTTCCTCGCAATTCGAAAGCAGCTCTTTTATATTTAGTTTGGGAGTGAATCCATGGTAAGCTTTTTATTTCAGCTAATTTAAGGATATTACTTTAGTTCTAATTTTAATGAGTTGAAATCCCCATTTATGCGCTCTTTGGTTTATGGAAATATTAATAAAATTATCATTTAACGCAGGCAAAATTTATCTTTTAAGTATCCATCATTTAGTGGTTCTATAAATAGTAGTTTTAAATTCTGATGGGCATTCTAAAGATACAATTAAGTCAAGGTATCCTTCAATAAAATTTACTGACCGAGTGATACACAATGTACCGCAGATACTTTTGTCCTTCTAATGGTAGTGGAGTTGGATAAGACTTGCATGTTAAGGAAGTAATGCACAACTTGCTGGATGGTACTTTTCATTTTAGTTCTGAATATGAATTATACTTCGATTTAATAAATGAGGTCGCCGTTTCATTAAAGTAAACTTCAAAAATATTTTAATAATTGTATTACATTCTTATTAAAGTTACTATGATAATAGTAGAATAACTTTAAAATTTGCAAATTAAAACTTGAATCAGTGATATTATATTCTGTATAATAAATTTTATTTAATTGAATCAAGGTTTGTCTAGTTCTCGGATAATTAAAAAATAAAAATAATTCATTAAAATAAATAAAATTTTTTAAAACTTTGATAAGAAAGTCAATCTTTTTACTCATAATTATGATTACACTTAAATGAAATTAATTAAGCTTTAAGTGACTTAAATATATAGCATACTGATTATGAAAAAAGTTTGCTTATATTTAATAAGTTGATTATAAACAGACTAGCCTACAAAAAATCAATATAGGTTAAGTTAATTAAGAAACTGATTATTATTACTCGCCGGTACAAACTTTAAGTAAATATAATTATTATAGTTTAATTGTGGTTTCAAGAATTTTTTCTTGGATGTGTGTCCTATTTTCTTTAAGGCCAAGTTTAATTTATAATCTTATGACCCTTCAACTGAGCCTATTTATCCAAGAGCTCTTTTCATTCTGTTTCAAAAGATAAAGAGCTCTTCGAGTTCCAATATTTAGTAGTTGGCTCTTTAAATAATTTTTTTTTGTTTCAATAGATGTCTTTTTACCAACATTTATAAAGTTTTCTCTTTCCACTAGTAAACTGACTAAACCATCGATATACTTTTATACTAAAGATAGCAATAGAAGGGTAAAATGTGTATCTTTTGGTGTATGTAATAGGGAAATATAAAACTTAAACCTAACACTATTAACACAAATAAATAAATAAAAGATTTATTTACAACAATTTTTTTTACAATATACTAATTAATGTTCTTGGAGGCAAGTAGTGGAGCGTATTTCCTCTTTTAGTCATCTCTAAAGGCAAAACAACGGGGTCTCTTTAACTCTGGTTCAGGATAACTCTTTTGTTGTTTTTATCAGTCTGCGTGGTAGAGTGGAGGAGATTCAGGCTTCTTTGCCTTGTTTGATCCTTGTACTCGGTTCCAACATCTCGGCCACCTACTGAATGCTTGGTGAGGATATACGACGGATCTTCTTTTCTATTATTCTCTTGTGCCTTCAGATTGTTTGATAAATCCATAAATCTTCTGGAGGTGTTACCTCATCATCTGAGGGAAGTGCTTCAGCGGAACTATGGCACATATTCCCTAAGTTCCATTCTGCAAGTGGTGTTACCAAAGCATTCTCTTGTACTTCTGCAATGACAGGCTGTTTCCTCCGATGTTCAAACGTGTCTGAAATATGAATGAATTCGCTTGTCTGATTGGTGATAGAGACGGTCTATATCCTCTCACTTGAGTTCTTGTTGGGGAGTAGAATTCATCAATCTACTTCCTTGAGGAGTATCAGGTATTATTTGGTTACAAGAAGTTTGTGTTTCTACTACAGGATTCTGTTGTTCTTGTGGTGAATCCTCTGGTATAACGTTTTGTTCATCATAAAAATTAGGGGGGATCCAAGAAGAAGTGGTTGGAGATTCTTGATCATCTTCCCGAGCTCTTCTTTTTCTTCAGGGTTCCATCTTGTTCTTTCTGTTGTAATCTTAGGGGGGGGAATCTAATGTTTCCTGAATAGCATCAGGATTCCAAATTCATTCATTATCAAAGAAAAATGAATCTGTATTCTTTCTACTGGAAATTAATCTTTACATCTAATACCGGTGACCGGAAATGATTGTTGGAATTTAAATACTAAAGGCATAGGTAATATATGGCATTTAATTCCTTTTCATGAATTGTCCTTCAAAATCTTATTGTTAATACATTCACGTAGCAAGTATACATACTGACTTGTTAGAAAACCAAATTATGGCCCACTTTCCAGTTGAATTATGGTGGCATGTTTGTGTTGCTGTTCCATAGCTTTCATTGTTTCTTTTTCTAAATTTTCTCTAGCTAAATCTCTTATATTGTTTCCATTCTTTCCACTACGACATCTACCTCTCTGAATCAAAAGAAAAATGAGATTCTGTAATTCTTTCTACTGGAATTGATCTTATAATTATCCCGGTGAAACGTGGAAATAATTTTCGTTGAATTTAAACACGAAGCATTAAGCTTTTTGGCTCTTTTATTTGGATTCACATAAAGGTCTTTCAATCTTTTGTTTCAACTTTTAAACCTTTGTTCTGGTTTTTTTTACGAAGCATTACAAAACCATAATCGCCCACTTTTAATTCTCTTTTGTCGTGGCATGTTTGTGTTGCGTTTCCATAGCTTTCACTTGTTTCTTTTTCTAGATATTTCTCTAGCTAATCTCTTATTGCTTCCTTCTTTCCACTACGACATCTACTTTTTGAAATAATAGTCGATTTACTGATTTATTTGTAAATGGAGAGACTTAATCAGGCATCTCGTAGGGAAGTCTCTTTATATATACCATGCAGGACGAAATGTGGAGAGGATCCAATGATCTATTATACGATGTATTAATTGCAATTTGAGCAAAAGATAAGTATTCTGACCAATCTCTGTGATTGTTTTTTACAAAAGACGGAGGAAATTTCATATCCGCATTCAGAATCTTTCTACTACCCATGTTTGACTTGGTTTATAGGGCCAGAATTTAACCTTTTTTTATCCTCCAAGCTTTAAATAGCTCTTTGAAGGCAGCTGACGTAAATTCTGGGGCATTATCTGAAGCTAAAATTTCTGGGCTCGAATGCCGACATATTATTCTTTTTTGTAAAGCTGACCAAAAATTTCTTGGCTTGTTCTTGATTCAGGCAACTTAACTCGCTAAGTACGGAGTTAAAATATCTGAAGACGAGAATACAGTGTTTGGCTCCTGAATTGAACATTTGGGAAGATTTTCCTTACTACTATCCAACATTGTACTCTAGAAAACGGAGTATAGGAAGAGGCCATCTGTTGATTTCTGCTTTTGGAGGCCTAGAATTAACTTTAGCACAGACACGCACTGGGAACGTACTCTTCACTAACTTACTTAGATGAGGAAAAACTATTTTTCTCGTTAACTCGTTTTCAGGTCTTGCTGTCTGTCCATGCCACTTCAAGTGAGCAATGCATGATCTATACTGAGCGTAGATCATGCTAACTGGTACTGTATTACATAAGGTTCCTTTCTAGTTGCATAGTACAACACTTTCTTATGGAAATATGTGGAATAAGTCTCTTAGGGTTTTGCCTTTAGCCCACCTTTACGATTCTTTTATCTAGGGCAAATTCTCTTGTTCCCTATGAAAGTTTCTTTTGTTAAATGAAATCGTTTTCTGGTAGCACGGTTTTTTTTCTCCTTTAAAGAAATAAACATTTGGAGCTTTTGCTGGATGCCTACTCAAATAATCAGGCGGTATATTAGTCTTTCTGCTTTATACTTTAGTTGTAGAAAAAACTACTTAACAAATAATTCACAGGGCCACCTCCAGTCTTGCTGCTTATTAGGGAAAGATAAAGCAGAGGAGGTGGTTTCAGTTAGTATGGTGATGGATAACCAAACCCCGTATTTTTAAAACTTTCTGTAGTAAAAGACAACAAGCCAAACTTCCTTTTCGTATTAATATGCTTCGGATTTGTTTAGTGCTCTCGAAATAAATGATAATGGCTTTTCTTTGCATCGTCCGACATTTGGAAAGAACTCCTGCCTATTCGTAGTACAGGGTCTTTACCTATAAAAATGGCTTGTGAATTAATCTGGAAAAGTTTAACTTGAGGGTTGAACAACATTTTCTTTTAGGTTCAAATGCTTTTTGGTGTTCTTCCTCCCACTCAAACTTAATATTCTTTTTTATTAAGTTATATAATGGTTTCGCAATTAGTGCAAAGTCACTAATTAAAAAGCGAAAATACGAGAAAATCCTAATAAAGATTGTGTTTCTTTAACACTTGTTGGAGGGACGAAACTCTTCATTGATTCTATCTTCGCTGGGTTTGGTGAAATTCCGTCTCTTCCTATTTTAAATCCTAAATACAAAACTGAAGTTTGTAGAAAATGACATTTGGTCAATTTAACTCTCAATTTATTTTCTCTAAATGCAATAAAAACTTTCTTTAAGTTTTTTCAAAATGTTGACTGCCTTTGTTTTGCTCAGTCATATTAAGACATCATCTAAATACACTTGGGCATTAGGTCCTAATAAATGGTTCAACGCACGACTTGCATTGTCCTAGCATAGGTACTTGGGCATTTTCGGTTTGCCCACAAAATAATAATCTGGTTGGGCAGAATAATCCTTTCCTCTGTACGGACAAGACATTATTTATCCTGTCGTTTCCTCCTCGGACTTCGAGGGAAATGGTAAGCAATCTATCAAGTCACAGCTTCAGTAAAAATTGTACTGCCTCCTGGTGTGGGGGGGGCACGAAATATCTCGTCTATGTGAGGGCAATGGGTACACATCTGGGACGCTGAAAGAGTTTAAATACCGATAGTCTTTACAGACTCTTGGTTTATTGGAATTTCTTTTTTGGCCCACCAGTAGACTGTGAACGTATGTGAGCGAATAGCAAGCTTGTGAATATCCCTTCTTAAGCTGATCTGTAATTGTCTATGTCTTACAGGTGCGATGTGGAAAGACTTATTATGTTTTCTAAAACGATGATGCTTTGGCAAGCATCTGGGTAAGTTTATTTCAACTCTGTCATGGGACGACAGGAATGCTCATCTTCTAGAGACTAGCGTCCTTTGTATTTCCTTAACAATCGAGAGAAGTTCTTTCTAATTTGCTCAGGATTTTCTGTAAAATAGAAACATCGGCTTCTTCTTTACTTAAATTATCTGTTATAATCTCTCTGTAGCATTCTTCAACTGTTTATCTGACAGATTCTCTGAGCAGGTTACTATACAAGTAGAACCTATTTGCTTATGTTTCGTGTAAGCAGTTGCAGTTTTATTAAACATATTTCTTTCTCATTATTGATTTTCATAGTAACATAGGTTTTATTTCTTTTTAATAAAAAGGTTTGTCACTTTAAAATTAATTAACTTAATAACTCATTGCTTTCCGTTACTGGGGCACAACATGTGTGGTAGTTTTGCAAAATTATGGCCCTAGGAAAAAAGTATGGTTTATTAAAACACTTCTTTTCCCGGTTTCAAATCTCCTTTTATTCTCAGGTCTGACTTTCAAATAACCATAAGATTGAGCAGGAGCCATTGTTTCTTCTATTAGTAACAATTGAATCTGAATTTCTTCATCTGCTATAAGGGTCCTTCTCTACTGGGGGAAGTTGTGAATTTTCTTGTCTCTGAGTACTTCTTATTTTTATTTATGTCTATCTTTGTAGGCTTCTGCAATGAGCCTTTTAATTTCATCTCTTATGTAGACTTTTCCTGAGCCTTTATTAATTAATGCTCTGCTGTAGGTTTTCAATAGGCCTTTATTAATTAATCTCTGTGTAGGCTTTTCAATGGAGCCTCTATTATTAATCTGCTTGTAGGGCTTTTCAATGGAGCTCTATTAATTACTGTGACAACAAGCAACTGTAATTGTTTAATTTAACCTTATCATTCCTATTGATTATCTATGAAATTTTTTCTATGATTATTAATCATTTTATCTTTCTTAGTTATCTTTTCATCTTGATTCATGGAGAAAGCAAGCTTACCTAACTTGGCAAAGATTTTAACTTTTATTTCGTTAATCCTCTTCTTTAAGATTTAATGTTGATGAAAGAAAGGTCTATTGTTAATGGTAGAGTAGCATAAAGACTTTGTACCTAATAAATTCCTTCCAAGCGTCCGTGGCTTTCAGTTTTACCACTAAAAGGTAATGTATACTGATTTGTTGTAGTCTCAAATGTAGATCAACTTCTCCTATAGGGTGGATCATCTGAGTTCCAATCCCTTGACTATAATACTAGCTTCTTCAAGAGACAGTTTAAATCTCCTTCTCCTTTCTATTTCCTTTAATCTAACCAACGATATCAAACAGGTTGGCTTCCTAAATCTAGCAGGCTATGAACTTCAACCTCGTTCTGACCTTTGCCTGGAGCAAAATATTGGACAGAAAAACTAATGACTCCCATTTTGGGGGTATAATTCCTTACACCAAAGAGCTAGGGTTACATATCAACACCTTCTTCTTTAACTTGAGTATTTTCATATATATTACTGTTCTACTTACCATTTCTTACATTTAAATTCTTTGCCTGACTAAAAATTTTCTTTCTCTTTGCAGAGAGATTGGTGTACAAAAACTGTTCTTTCTCTTCTTTCGTTCATCTTCCGCTCCAGATTTTCTTCAGTGTTCTGGATCAGCTGATTGATTAGAAATTCAGCGATGAATCTGCGTTGTTTTCTTAGGACTTTACTTGATAGACCTAAGAATAATGCAGTGTTTCTTTCGGCATACTACGGGGGGCTTTGCCCCCGGAGACAGTCGCGTGACCCCCCGGAGAAATCGAAGCTGAATTAATGTTTTAGTCGGTTGAAATACAAAAGTACAATAAATAGAAATATAAAAGTATGACTTAAAATAAATTATCTAGCCAAAAATAATAAATCAGCCAGAATGCATGAAATTTGCTAAGATATTGGCCATAAATACAAAGCTTGCCAAATTTCTGAATTGCTGAAGAAGTCGTTTGTAACGTTTGAGGAAAGTTATGTAGAGAAAATTAGGATATTTGCTCTATAGAAATTTCTTTCGGGAAAGGTCCTATTAGTTAGGAGTTGCTTAGTTTATATAGTTATTAGTGTTTATTTTTCTCATGATCTTCATATTATCAGTTATATATATATATATTATATATATATATAATATATATATATATATATATATGTATATATATACTATATATATATATATATATATATATAGATATATATATTTATATATATATAATATTATATTATATATATAATATATATATATATTAAAAAGATCTATTTCATTATTTTGAAGATAATGTCAAACTACTTTTAATATATTTTATTATAAATATTCTCTGATAAAGATGCTTAAGTACCCTTATGTTATATTTATTTATCTAACTTCCCAATAAATTTCACAAATAGATTGCTATTTTTTTACAACTAAAGATTTTTATATTCTGCTTCCTCTCCTTATTTTAGACATATATATATTATATATATACTATATTATATATATATATATATATCACATATATATATCTTTTTTTTTTTTTTTTTTGTTTTTTTTTATTTTTTTTTTTTTTTTTTTTTTTATTATTATATAATTTTTATTATATAATATATATATATGATATATTTTATTATATAATACTACTTACTATATAATATATATATATATATATAAACGTTTCAAATAAATACATCAGAATCATGCGTCTGGTAGCGTAGCGTTTATAAGTGTAATATTTACCCCAAAGGCACAAGTGAGCTTTTGTTTTCCACTTAATTTTTTTCGGAGAACTTAAAGCACAAAAATAAGTGGGTAATAAGTTACGGAAAAAACAAATAACAATAAACAAAAAACAAAAAAATTGCTTTAAAAATTTAATTATTATTATAATTTATCAATTATTTATCCAAAATATATAATAACATATATATATATATATATATATATTATTTTATTATATATATAACTAAATAGATATATATATATTATATATATATATATAATATTAATATATATATATATTATTATAATTATATATATATTATATATATAATAGTATATATATTATATAATATATATATATTATATTAGCCTTTGTTTGTTGGTCACCTTTAAAAAATTATTATATATCATATATATATATATATATTTTTATATATATATATATATACTTATAATATTATTTATATATATAATATATATATATATATATAATATATTATATATCTATATATATATATTATATATATATATATTATATAATATTGAATCTTTGGGTCAGTCAAATATTTCTATTTGATGACTCGTCATCACTTTGTGCCATTTGTTTGGGAGGGTCAGATAAAGTGCCTTGCCGTTCTTTGTAAAGTCCACACAACAAAAGTTACATTACATGCGATAACAGAAATATAGTTGGCTGGCAGACAGTGAAGAAAAACGAGATGCATTTTGTAAACTGTGCCAAAATTTCATGATAATGATGCAAATGTTCTACAAAAGACAGGTGGGTTATTCATACCGCCCCCCCACCCCCCCCCCCCCGCCCCCCCCCCCCCCCCCCCCCCCCCCCCCCCCCCCTTCCATTCCCACAACTTTCCAAAAAGCTTTTGGAAAAATGGGAAATTAGAGAGGCCATGAACACTCTTCAGCTCACACAATAAGTGTAGAAATGGAAAACTTCAGGAGACAGGCTATGAATAAACCGAATCACGCTCAAATTGTTCAACAGAGTGAAAGTGAAGGAGACTTAAATAGGAAAGGTTTAAAAATAAAAAATACTTTTGCGAGGGTTTGTGAATTTTTTTGTAATGGGAGAGCGTAGGCTTGCCCTTTACTAAAAACATCAGAGTTTGAGTGCAAAGTATTTGGACCAAATTGAATGATGATTTTAAAAACATGGAGAAAAGATCAGAGTGATAGGTCGAAATATACGCAGCAAGATTTCTCCGGTGAACTTCTGTTATGTATGAGTGAAGTTTTAAATCCAAAAGAGTGACAAAAATCAAGAAAAACAAGAATTTTTCCGTTTTTAGCAGATTGAGGAGACTCCTTTTGGGTCTTGCTGCTAGATATATGGTTTATATAGGTGGGAGGGTAAAAATCTGTGAAAAGTTCTTGTCATTGTATAAAATACCGATTGGAAAAGCAGAAAACTATTGCAAATGCTTTTGTAAGGAGCTGAGCGATTCACTGATTTAATGTGATATGCACATTATTGCTTTTGGATATTGATGGGCTTCTTATATGGCTTGGAAAGTTGGAAGAGGTGTAAGAAAAGGCTTTCAGAAAGAAAACAAAAGAAGTTTCATATATACACTGTAAAACACATATATTGTCCTTGGCAGCAGCCTCCTGCAGGATTAAAAATAAAAAGTTAAAGTTTTTTTTTTTAAATTTGAAGACATTTATTTAACAAATTTTTAGTTCACCAAAAAGAAAAGATATTTTGTGTAAAGAAATCAAAAATTAAATCAATGATCCAATCCTCAAGATTCCAGGATGCATTGAAGTGAGATGGTTTTTATCTCATTATAAGATAGTGAATGCTGACTTCAGGAGCTTTAAAGTCAATGCGGTATATCGAAAAGAAGGGACAGACCTTGCATCACTTGCAGGGGGCATTTTGCTGGAAATCAGAAATGAGAGTTTCCTTGTAACCTGTTATGTAATGAATGAACTCCTTCGTGCACTCTCTTATCTTAGCATGGCTTTGCAAAAGAAGGACTTTAGTTATGACCAGGTATCCCCCTATTACTGAACAAAATTGCACTGATAAAATATTGGCAAATCAGATGTGGGGACGTCAATAGGTGACTTACAAAAAGTCGTTCGTGTTGAAATAAGGAGAAGTTTGCATTCTGAAGTGCGCCCTGAGTTGCTGAATGAGATAAGAAAATGCATTTTAAAGGATGAAGTAATATACTGCGATAGTTGTAATCGAAGAAATGAAGGAAAGCTTCAACGACAAATCCATTTGAATTATATGATATTTGCTAGTCACTTTGAGACGTTTCAGTCATTGACAAATTTACCGGATATTGAAGTTAGAAAATTTTGTGACAGATTTCCGTTGCTTAATGCGGAAGGTGTACTAGCTGACCTGAAATGCCATCATTTTTATTAATCAAATTCCGAATGATCGAAAGCAAATATTTAAGCAGATGAAGTCCATTGTCGAAAATGATTGGAAAGAGACGTGCGGGTATCGAGTATACCAAAAGCTCTGTGAAAATCACTTCTTGTTATTCCTGTAACGCCAGCCTCAGTAGAAAGATCGTTCAGTTACTAGGTAAGACAAGAAATAGAATGCTGACAGAAACCTTAATGCATTGTATATGATAAGCATCGAGGGGGTCTGAGATTCCAACTAAAGAATTTTCTAAAAAAAAAAAAACAGTGACTGATAGCGACGAGACAAACTCGCCGTATACTATATCCTTTAAATTATATTTTTATAGCTATACCCCTAACTTACTAAGTACTAACGTCGTGGATACGGCCTACCGAAGTGTATATATAATTATTATATATAATTTATATATATTATTATATATATATATATATATATATATTATAATATATATTATATATATATAATATTATATATATTATATTATTTAATATATATATATTATATATATATTTATATATATTATAATATAATATATATATTATATATATAATATTATATTATTATATTTATATATATATAGTATATATAATAATCTATTTTTAAAAAGATCTATTTCCTTATTTTGTACTCCTCCTGTAGCTAATATATATTTTAATTATAATGTTCTCTCATAATAATGTTTTCGTACCCTGTATGTTATTTCACTTTATCTAACTTCCCAATTAAATTTACAAATAGCATTGCTATTTTTCACAACTAAGATTTGGATTATATTTGGAGTATTTACTATCAGTAAACTAATTCAGTTAGACAGTACATAATAACTAAAGATTAGCTGACAAGATGGACAAAGAATATATTATCCATTTAATTTTATGTTAAAATCTTTATAGACTTTGTGCCCCCCGAATCTCTGTAGCCCCCGGAGGGAAAAATTGTCTGAGAAAACACTAGCCGTAAGCAATTCTTTATGAGTAAGAGTTTGGCGTTCTTTTGGTTGTTGAATCAATTTTAATCTCGACTCTTCGAAGCTTTGGACCCCCATTATCAAATAGTTGGGGTTATTGTTATGGTGATTACCATATTATTTCATGTTCATTAGGGAATCTCCACACCAGGGCATTCATGCAAATTAGCGTCGAACCCCTGGTATGCGAATTGTCTACATTACTTACAATATGTGCTATTCCAACCCAATTCGGGGAATGATGACTAAGATTCACCATTTTACGGCAATGGTCCATGACTTTATCTCATTTTATGGAGAGTTTCTTAACTCTCCCTTATTAAGTCTTCTATTTGGAGAAAGGGGCTGTTCTTTTCCTGAAATTTAGAAGTTTTTTTATTCCCCATTCCTGTTGACTGCTCTCATGGAAGGGGTTTATATGATAGTTCTTTCTTTTCTAACTCCACTGTTTTAGTGCTATTGTTATCTGTTAGAATATCATAGCTGTTTTCTTTATCTTGTTGCTCTATGGTGTTAGTTTGGAACAAGACCACTTCTTCTATCTGCTGGTTTCTCCAAAATTTCCACGAAACTTTCAAGGTCTGGATAAAGACTTTTAAACTTTGTTCCCTAGTCTTCTATGATCTCTGAGCTCTTCAATACTCTCTCAAATCTTAGTCATAATTAAGATATTTTATCTGTTGGAAGATAAATCCAGGATGAGTTCTCGATATCTATGGAGTTTCTTTGATATCCCAAAGAGATTCTTCAGGTCAACATGGATTAAGTAAGGAGTGTACTGTGCGTCTCCTTTGAAAATTTTCAATGAACTTGCTATCAACATAAACAGAAGATTGTCTCGGCTTTATCCTTCAGGTTTGAGAAAAATCTTCAATTGAATCAGAAAGTCTTCTAGGGTCTTGCACCTAGAAAAACTATTATCTTTCAGAATATATTGGCGGGCCTCTGAGGTGAAATCAGAAGATATTGTAGTCTTAGCATAGTCTTTTTCTGTCTTTCAGTTATTAGGCCTAACGTTGCGTATCTTCTCTGCTAAACGTTAGGAAATAATCTTCAATTTCAATGCTACCCAAGCTTGTATGTTTGGTATTTCTTCCATACAATTTTAATTCTTTAGGCAATTCTGGAAGTGGAGGGGCATACGCAGCGTTTGGATAATATCCTCCATAAGGGGGTCCAAATGGGTATGGATTGTAACCAGGTTGCATTGTAGGAAGGGGTTGTTGCCAAACTGTGGGAGGTGGCTGCATACTTAAGGGATATTTAAAATATTTTGGGATGGCCCCACGGATTCTGAGGTTGTCCTCCATATAGAGGTATGCACTTTGTGTATACTGTCCAAGTATCCACTAAACTCACTTCTATTGTTAAATATTTCTGTTTGGGCATTCCGAAGGATAAGTTTTTCTTTTTATTTGAAGGGGGGGTGCCCCGATGTATTTAAATGTATATTAAAGGTATTGTCAAAAACATTTGTCTTTTGGAGCCCCTTAGGTTTTTTCTCTTTCATTTTCTGTATTTTCCTGTTCGTTGACATTACAAGCTGTTCTGTTTGGTTTTTAAAGACATTGTATCAATGTTAGAAGGAGGTAAATATAAGGGAGGAAGTCCCATATCCTTTTGTGTAGGGTTCCTTATCTAATGGGTTTAGTCCCAGTGATTACATCTTCTGTTTTACCTGTCCGCATCAGTAGTCTTTATTTACGTTATTCATTGTTTCTTACATCTTTTAACATCTTCTGTATTGTCTTCTTTATTTTCTTCTGAATATCATGTTCTCATCCCTGTTCTCTGTTGAATCATTATTTTCTAAGTCTTTATATATCCCTGTTCAGACTCGCTTCCTGAAGGCTCCATTATGGTTCAACTGGTCCGGCTATAGCCCTTTGAACCAGGTGACAGAGAATGAGAAACAATGTATTGACAAATAACGAAGACTGATTTAAAGACTAATATTGAGTTTTCAAACATAGTCATGAAGTTAACTTATAAGTTATTCAAGTTAATCAATTTTATAATTTTTATGAACTATTAAACTGATGCAACTTGTTGTTTAAATCTCACTTTAAAAAAAAAAAATAATTTTCCTAAATAAAAAATACAATCCTAAAATTTTCATCATATAATTACAAAAGTTGTCAAAATATTCAAACTGTTTTCAAAATATTTTCAAATTTTCTACCTTAGATTGAAAATAATTTATTCACTAATTAAATTTAAAAAATGTCATTTTAGTGATATACACTTATTAATTTAAAAAATTTATATATAATGTTTTAATCACTTATTACCAGTAATATCAACATATTTCATTGGAAAAAAAGATAAATTTTCTTTAAAACTAAAATAAAACTCCGAAGTTCATAAATGAAAGATAATTTACTTTAAATACTATTATTTAAAAATATCAAGTTCTAAGTACAAAATAAAAATATTTTCTTTCAAAATTTTTGGAAAAAAAAATATCAAAGTTCTATTTGATATGAAGTATATTTAATTATGACTGTAATTAAGCACAAAACTATCCCCTTTTTCTAGTCGGGTGTGTTCTTAAAATGTAAAAGGTCAACTTATTTGTTTACTTCTTGTCAAGGTATATTTATATGAAAGTTAATCAGGGTTGGGGATTTTTTTGATATTTTTAGAAAAATCATATTTTGATTATTTTTTTTATTGATTTTTGATTTTTTTGATTTTTTTTTATTATTTCAGATTTTATTACGATAAGAATAATATATGATTATATATATATATCATATTTATAGTATATAATATTATAATAATATATAATATAAATAATTATTATAATTTTAATATATTATTATATATTATATAATAATATATAATATATGAATTATTATATATATATATATAAATATATATATTATATTAAATATAATATTATATAATAATATTATAATAAAGAGAATGTGGTGGGAGACGCAGAATCCAATCTAGAGTGTCCATTCAACCCTTAAAAAAATTAAGACTTAAGAAATAATTTTTAATAAATATTATAATTAATGAATAGTATTTGATAATTAAGAAGCCACCATGGGAGCCATACCTAGACTGTTCCCAGTAACAACAAAAGTTTAATAATATAAGAATAATAATTTCAGAAGCCGCATGGCCTATCTAGACTGTCCCAAATAAAAAATAATTAAGTAATTAAGAATAAATTATCATTCATAATTTAATTATTATTATGGGTTGACTGGGACAGATAGGCCCATGTTTTCTTGCATAAAAATTACTTCTTATTATTAATTATTATGGATTATGACTGGGACATAGTCTATTTTGTAAAGATTTTTTAATTAATTATCCTTAATTATTAATATTGTTGGTTGACTGGGACAGTGTAGGTAAGCCCATTGGCTTCTTAATTATAAAAGCTATATTCATTAATTACATTAAATTTTACTAAAAATTTCTAATTCTATAAGGTTTGAAAAGTAAATAAATATTCTAGAAGGCTAAATGCTGGCTTCTCATATATTTAAATTTTTTATTGGTCGACTGGGACAGTCTAAAACGGACCAAGGGGACTTCTTAAGTATTATTCTTATTGAATGATTAATGTGTTGACTGGGAACAGTTCTAGATGAGGGAATCCATGTGGACTTAATTTTAATTTTATTTTAAATTAATTAATTATATCTTTGAGTTGTACTGGAGATCAGTCTTGATAGGCCCTACGGCTCTTAAGTATTTATTCTTTATATTATTATTCTATTATTGTGTTCTAAATGTTAAGCAACATTTGCAGGGGCATGCCTGCTCTAATTACTAATTTTTATTTTGTTGACTGGGGACAAGTTCTAAAAGGACATGCGGCTTTTCGTTCTATACTTGATTCTTATTCTATTATAGGTTGATGGCTTCTAGAGTAGGTCACTGAGGCTTCTTATTATTATTCTGTTAGTCTTAAGAAGCGCAGATTTTAACATCTTTCTTAGATGTCCAGTCAACCCATAAAATAATAAGAATAATACAAGAGCGTCATATATGGTACTTTGTTTAGGGTAGTCCAGTCACTAATAAAAATTAAATAATTAAGAGCAACATTGGCCTTTTAGTGAACTGTCCTCATACAGCAACTCTTCCCCCATAATAAATAAATGAAATAAGATAGCAAGGATAAAAACACACACATACCTTCTGTATAAAAATATAAGAATGCAAAACATAATATATATTTATAATTAATAATATAAAAAATTAGGTAGATAAGAACATTCCTGCCTGAAGCGTCCTTCTTTTCGAAATAGTGAAAATGTGCGGTGAAAATGCCAGTCAATCATAGAATATACGAATAATAATAACAAATAATATAATTATAGTAAGAGTAGCTAACTAATTAGACTGTCCCGTCACCATAGATAATTTAATAATTTAAAGAATAAAAATATTTAAAGTGAGCCGCATTGAACCCTCTGGAATAGTCCACAAGTTGTATACTCATAATAAACTAAGGATAATACGTGAAGAAGCCGTCAACAGATGGTTCCTTTCAGACTGTCCAGCACCAATAAATAATAATTAAGAAGCTGATTGGCCTCTCTAGATATGTTCCCTTCTCCAGACTTTTCTTTGAAATTACAATAATAATATAATTAATATGATAATTAAGAAGGCCGATAACTGAGGGATAATGACGTATCCTAGACAAGCTTCAGTTCCACGTTTTTTTCTTATTGGATCTCGAAGTGCCAAAATCTAGGCCCTCCTCGCTTGCTTTTACGATATGCTTCCTCTTCATGCACATATCATCGATACTTTTTACTTACTAGATGCTGTATATAAGGTGTTGACTATTAGGTGATAAATTAATATGATTCTAACATATCTTATTATGGGACATTATACAAAAACATCATATATAATTGTCTTGCATCTGCAGTTAATTTTGCTCAAATGTTTACACTAGGCCCTAGCTCTGGAGTTCAAATTCTTACAGATGCGAGCGAACAATGATCAGCAGCATATAGAGAAATGTTATCAGTACACGATATAGCGGCTAGTCTATCAGATCTTTATTAGTTATTTGTTGAGGAATTGAAAAATTTAGATTATATAAACCATAATAACAAGATGTAAGTATAGTTTGTAATTTTATTATCTCAAATTATTTTTTATTTTATGAAGTAAATATCTAAAATATTTCATAACAATCAATAACAATTAAAATATCATAAAATCGGAAGTAAATCAAAAAAATCATACTGAGTAAATCAAAAATCATGATTATATTTTATAAATAAATAATTGCTTAAGATTAAATTATTTCACAAATTTATGATTTTATTTAATAATTCATTTTTTTTATACTATTACTATCCCTGTTGGATTATATATATATTTTTCTTTATAGTTTCTTCACACAATATTGTTCTATAGTTTTTCATATAATTAAAATGTTTCTTGGGTATATGAATATACAATTCAATTATTATTCTTAACAAAATTTATTTTTCAATTCTGTTATCTTTGTGAGGCATTTTATTTAATCTTCTGTTGTATAAGATAGAATAATTTTTAAATAGTTTTATATAGCGTCTAAGTTAAATTAAATTGTTCATAATTTATATTATCTATATATACATATAATGATACATATTCTGTTATTATATAGGATCAAGAAAATCAAATATCTATATGTTTTTAGAATTACAAATATATAATACTTTTTTCTCTCTGTGATTTTATTGACTCATTTAGGATAGTGATTCTCAAATTTCTTAGGGTATCTAGGTGAACATTAATTTTTGACACTATTCTTTACTTGCACCTTATTTGACTTTTTGGTGACCTTCTTTGTGACCTTTTAGGTGGTCTATGGTAACTATATATGACCTTTGTCTGTAGGGGGTCTTTGAGTAGTTCTAGGCCCAAAGGTATATTAACCTCTCACGTTGGTAATTATTATCTTCTTTTTGTAACTTCACGGTGACTTAATTTTAGTATCGAAATTATTATAAAAAAACTTGATTTTTAATTTATACTCCTCAAATAAAATAGAAAAAAAACTTATTTATTATTCACTAAAAAAAGAAAAATAAGAATAACCCTATGGCCTCTTAAAGTCACTTACTATTATAAAAATAACGGTGATTATGGTCCAAATTTAGGTAATGTTATCATGCAAGTTAGGACCCTGAAAATATTACCAATCCTGTGAATATTTATATTATTTACATTTTTAGTGAGTTTTATATACTTTTAATTAGAAATTATTATTGAATTAAAACTCATTTTCATCTTTACCTCACTTATTTAATTACCTTTATTGACCTTTTATTTTACATTGGAATTAATAATTATATTACAATATTATTATTATTTCGAATCTTATTATTATTAAATTCTAAATATTATAAAGTTTACATTCGAATGTGCAGTTACAGTTTGTATTTAATAAAAATATATATATATATATATATAAAAAAAAGTTTTACATGGCGTGTTTCTAAATAACTTATAATAACTTATAATAACTTATTATTTTTTATTATTAAATGAAAATAAAATATGTAAAAAGTAATAAAGATAATCACACCACTATCAACGGGGCATCAAAAGCCTCTATTTCGAGAGGAGAGAAACTCCAAGTTATATGTCCTAATCTTAGAATAACTCGGAGTAGACTATTTTGGAATGCTTGACGAGGAAACACGTGACGTTGACCGAGGCGTATTGCATTAGGTTTGGCGGAACTCGAATAGCTCGCTATGATGGGAAACAAAAACCACAATAGTTTACTGAGCCTAACAGCGGTGATAAGTTTCAATCGCTGAGTAAACTTATATACATATTTATAATAAAATATCATACATTTATAATATCAAATAAGTATTATAGTGGTACTAACCATAGATTGCTCTAAAATGACAACCTACTCAAAAAGAAAGAGATCACAAGTTATGTTAAACAATATATTAATAGTTATAATGAATTAATATACGAGGAATATTAAATGATAAATATACGAAATCAAAACAATAAAAGCCTTATTATTATTACTATATTACTCTGGAAGTAGAGAGAGGTAGGGATCCGTAAGTATACTAATTAAGAGGAACCTTAACGATTAGTTACCATAACTTTCAAATTGGTGGATACTCATAATACAGCCTAATAATTGAGGAGCTTATTATTCGCAAAGCAGTATAAAATTTATAATAAAAATGTGAACGGAAAGGCGTCGATTGGACCTAGCCCTAACTTTTTATAGAAATAGGGTAAGATTGATAAAGACTATGTTAGAACAATCATATAAGATAATATAATTAAACCGTAAATAAACTTAAATTATGAGGATAACTAATTATAGCTAGATAATTAATATAATATTTATACTAAAATATATAGGAGTAAATTATAATAACTTATATTTTACATTAATAAACAATATATATATATATGAAAAAATAACTATAAATTTTTTGATAAAAATATTAACTAAAGTTCTACTATAAATATATAGAAAACCTTTTGCAACTTGATATTACTTAGGAAGTATAAATCACTTCTTCCAATACTCTTAACTTAATAATAAATTTAATAATTTTAATTAAATATAAAGATATTGCTTGTATATGATACTAATTAATAACAACTAAATCAACATATTTAGTATAAATTATTTATTCTATTACTTATATATGATATTAAACTTATAATTGAGATAATGACAATTTATTAAATAACATAATATATACGTTGAATATATATTCAATACTTGTAAAAAATGAGGAAGCATATTTTATTTTACTATTTTTTAAATTCTTAGTCAGTAAAAGTTTTGAAAATTATATTATATACAATTTGAAGATGTGATAGTAGTGAACAAATTTAAGTATATATAACAAGTCCAGACTATATATATACCTACTTAAAGTAACTAGGTAACTATAGTAATGGTGAGGAAAATATTTCAAATAATGAGAATTTTAACCAAAATTTGACAGCTACTTATTATATTACAAGTATATTAGATAATAGCCTCTAATAATTAAGGATCATACAACTTGATTAATTTAATATAAAGCAAAATTTAGTATACTACGTACGCACAATATGATGTAATCCTTTAGCACATGCATATAACGAGAGAATATAAATATTTTCTTGTAAATAAGATATATAACCAATCATAGGTTTCGTACAAAAACATATCAATAACGCTACAGTGAAATAGGCACTATCAAATGTCTAGACAATGTTTCTGGTTTCAATATTCTATTAGTAGTAGAAAAATGTGTAGGAAAAAAAAAAATAATAATATAAAAATATAAAAAAAATAAAAAAAAAAAAAAAAAGTATCAAAACTACACAAATTTCTTATTGACTTATTTTTTTTTTTATACTATAAGATATGACCCAAGGGTATATAAACCGCACCGATAGGAACAGAGTCGAGGGTATCAATTATCGGCCTCCGGGGGAACATTACGGGTAGGATTAATTCCCCCTCACCGGTGGGGTCATCCGAACCAATATACTTACCCGCTACATGTTGAGGTATATTTGGGGTAGTTCGCAGGGGTTCCTCCGCCCTCACCCTAAGGGTAATGGAAAACGAATCCCCACCTGTTGTATTACCATCGTCCGGCTCGAGCTCCTACTACATTGCCGATGTAATACCTTTACATTTTTAAATAATTACATAATATATTTAATTAAAAGTCCCCTGCTCCTAAAAAACAAATAGCGAAATATTTTATAGTTTATTTATTTATTAATTATTTTTTTTTTATTACAGTTTATTACCACATATACTAAAATTTATAACAAAGAATTCCAAAAATAGTATATTCCTTTTCTACTTTTAGCTATTGTAGCTTTTAAAGTAATTTTTTTTATTTATTTTTTTTTTTTTTATTTTTTTTATTTTTACATTCATTTTCCGCACAAAAATTGGACCAGCATTCAATCAAGTTATATATCAATTTTTCAATTGAATATTTTGTAAGTAATTTTTTATTTATTATATTATTATTTTAAAATTATATTATTTTGAGGATTTAGACGGATTCAAATATAAAGCCATAATTATAAATTAATATTATAATATTATATATTCCTATTATAAATAATTATATTATTATATATATATTAATATAATATATAATATATATATATATATATATAAAATAATAATAATATAAGTATATAATTAAATATTTATATATAACTATATAATATTAATATATATAATATAAATATAATATAAATATAATATATATAATATTATTTATATATAATATATATATATAAGTATTATATAATATATATATATAATATTATAAATAGTGATATCTACTGAAATGACTTGCAATGAATTTAGCATTTAACTATATATTCAAGAGGTGGGCGCGCAAATTTTAAACTTTAAAGGCAAACGCAAAAAATTGAGCGACAAAAGCGTAGTATCAGCTGCAGGTGAATAAGAGAGAGGTGCATTATTTCTTTCACAAAATTCTATTTTTGATATTTGGACTAAGCGCGCATGTACGCAATTTTCTGGATATGTTCTGTTAAAAAAATTGCAAAAATTAATTCATAAACTTTTAAGAGAGAGCTTCACAATTAAATAGGGATAAAATTAAAGAGTAGCAAAAAAAAAGTATCATAGGTAAAATTAATAGCAATGAATTTATATATATTAGAATGTTTAAATTGGGAGCCTCCAAATCATTCATAATATACAAAAACTGAGAAAGATATTTAATTAAGAGTGTTAACTTAAAAACCCTTAATTATGTTCGCATCTCCTACACACTCACGAGCTCACTCTACACTTATTGCACATTAAAGAACGTAGCAAATTAATGGTCATAATTCCAACTACAAGTATAGATAGATAATTTCTTAATACAAAAATTGCTGAGGAGTGGACATCTATGGCTCGCCCTCACTTTGATCTTAGAGGTCAGAGCTCTTCGACTAGAACAACGTTTTCCACGGCCGTTGATGCCTGGTTGTATAAATTAGGGCGCCTTAGGTTTAATCCCTTAGAGATTACACACAAGGATCCAGCATTATGACCTCACTGGTATTATTTTTAATAAATTCAATTTTTTATATTATTTTATCACTAAAAGATAAACTAATGAGTTTCGTACATGAAGAAGATGGTATTTAGGGTGGTGACACAATTTGGGTATGGATAGTCAAAGTTGTAACACAGGACTTACCCTCAACCGAGAATTTGGATCCTCCAGGTTCTCTCACTCAAACGGTGACGGCTGCGACATTGGATAAACAATCATCAGGGTTTCCAACCAGCCTATCAAAACTACTTTCGGTGCACAAATTGGCAAAGATAATTAATAATAAAGACAATGAGAGTTATTAATATATAAAGAATTCAAATCTTTTTTTATAAAAGTTATAAATTTAGAAATTAATATTATATAAATAAACAGAAAAATCTCGCATAATTAATATTATATATATATATATAAATAATTATATATATATAATATAATATAGTAAATAATATAATAATAAAGCTAATTAATAAATATATATTAATATATAATATATATAATATATATATATAATTATAGTAATATATATATAATATATATATATTAATATATATAAATATATTAATATTATTAATAAAATATATTATATATTATATAATAAATATATATTATAATTAATAATTATAATTAAATAAATATTATATATATATTATATATATATATATAAATTATATTATTAATAAATATATTAATTAATTTATATTATTATATTATAAAATATAATATATATATAATAATAAGTAATATATTATTATATTATTAATATTATAAATTATTAATATTATATTAATAATAATATAGTATATATTATTATATTATACTATACTATATATATATATAAATATAATAATATAAATTATTAAAATATTAATATACTATAATAGATAATATATAGACTTTAATAATTATATTAAGTGAACATGTTCTTGTTAATAAATATATATTATAATAATATGATTTAAATCCAAAGTTATTAATATATCAATTTACATAATATTAATATATATATTTATTAAATATATAATATATATATTAATATTATATATATATATATTATTAATATAATTTGTGAATATTATATTATATATATTATATAATAATTAAATAATATATATATATATATAATACAAGAAGATGCTTGAAGTTTCTATGTATTAATCCAAATTATAACTAAATAAATACACTCAAAATACATAATAGGGTCATCTTTCAGACTCTAGTCCCATCACCCTTCAGTGCTTAAGTGTTTACAAAAGTAAAGAAATTCGCTCTCAATATTAATTCCTTTATTATTTACCATTTAACCTAAATATTCTACTGGTCTTGGTTAGCATTAGTTACTATTAATCCTCATTTAAACCCACTACGTACGAACATTATAATTATAACAGAATTATTGAAGTTATTAAAAGGTCATGGCAGAGGGCTGTTGCCATATAAGCTAATTATAAAAATCATCCAGAAAAATATCTGCAAAAAATTTTTAGTAGATGAATTTGACTGCAGCTAATTGCTTATCTTTGTTGTCATTATTTAGCAAAGTAGTTTAATGACTAAGTTTCTTGGCATAGTTAATAATTTATTCCACCATCTATCGTCGCAATTTTTCCCGGATCTTGTCCTGTAGGAGGAGGAAAGCGAACGATTTATGGAACAATAGGAACTCTCCCGCGGTACGCCATTCGTTCTCTCTGGCAACATTATTCACGAGCAACAGCAGATAGAGCCTCCTCATTATTTAGAATGTACTCCGCAACCTTACCTATCCTTCATCACTTTATCTTAAAACTACTGGAAGACATCAAGCTTTTGCTAGTCCACACGCGATGATAGAGCGTCCTCGGCAATGTGTGTGCGTGATGAGTGTAAGGATTGATGATTCACCTGGACTTGAAGCCATCAATGGTTCCTTAAATAGGCATTACTTGTTTATAGAATCTTATAGGGAGTTTGCCAATGGCGATTAACAACTTCGGTGTTTTTTTGCAGCACATTTGTTCCCAACTCCTTCATTAATTCTCGCAGCAGTTTACTTTTCCTGTTTTGAGCATTCCACAATTTCCTGTGCTTTGGTAAGTGTCTTATTAAAGGGATCTTGGTACCAGAGGACCAGCTGAGGAACATTTGAAATATCCTTAGTAGCCAAGATGTTTATTAGCTAGTCAGCGAAATGCACGGCGATGTTCAGTTATAGGCTAAGTGCACACATGTTTCTTAAGCAGATTTTTCTAAGCTTGGAGAGATTTTTGTCTGCAGAACCTCTGTTGCACTAATTTGCTCCATCTCTTCATGCGCAACCACTATCTCTGCAATCGGTGCCTGTTCTTTCTTCAATTCCTCTTCGTCACCTCGTTCTGCATGAGCATGGCTAACTTCGAAAGGTCTACATCAGGGAAAATTTGCACTCAAAAATTAACCTGTTGTATGCAAGGCAACCTGCAAGATAAAATTTTTTAATTTAGTTTGTTTAAAAAATATAAAATTTGGAGGTATAATTTTTTTCAGCATTACGTTATTCTTTCATACTGATTTTTACTGACTTTATGCTCAATGTCAAATTTTTTATGAAATAACCGTAATATTTAGTGGGCTAGGACTGTGCTGGTCTGAGAAACGGATAACTCTTCTCTAGAGGCAAGGACAAACTTCTCTCTCTTCAAGAGTATTCAATATTCTTATCCAGTGAACCTCATCCCTGAAAACTCCTGGTTTTTGTTGTTCGCCAGTCCAGCTGTCTGCGGTTGTTGCCACATAACTGACCTTTATATAATGTTGGTTAAATCAGCTTTCCTTATTATGCATGACATAAAGATCCCTCATCACTTTTCTTCTGGAGGGGTAGGTGGAAATCAAAGTTCAGGTAGGACAGGATTTCGACAAAGAAATCAGACTCCACAATGTTAATTGGCCAAATGTCCATGTAGCAGAATCTAGAAGCTAATTGTTGTGATGTGAAATGTTATTAAAGACTATTTTAAGGGGGTATTTTAAATTCGAAATTTTGTATGAATTCTAATTTCTGTTAGTTTTTTTAATCTGTTAATTGTGACACCATTTAAAGTTAACCTGTAGTTAAAATAAAACACTTACCGTAGTTATAAAGGAACTCAAGAGCTCTCTTCTGTTTAAAAATTTTCGACATAGACTGAAGAATGATGGTTTGACGACTTTTACTGGGTGTCTCATTGTCTGTTGAGCAGCTCGGCCCGCTTTGAACCCTCCTTCAATTGCATACATACAGCTAATTGAAGGATTAAAGGAAAAAGGTAAAATATAAGAAGTAC
>JABUQX010015743.1:0-10706 GCA_015478945.1 Trachelipus rathkii | reverse complement strand
ATGAAATTCAAATAAAATTAATGACTTGAAACTTTAAACTATTGAAGAAAAAAAATAACAAAAATAAAATAACAAAATAAAAACCCTTTCATTTATTTTTATTTTTAATTGTTTTTTTTTTTTCATTAATTTTTTATTTCATTTTAAAGGTTTAAATTTCTTTAATTATTTCCTCTCTCTTTTATTTCCTCTTACTTCTTTTGTTTTCCTCTACTCTCTCTCCTGTACTCTCTTTCCTCTTCCTTTGCTTTCCTCTACTCTCTCTCTCTTCTTTTGCTTTCCTCTATCCTCTCCATTTTTCCTCTTCTTTCTTTTCCTCTAGTCTTTTTCCTCGTCTTTCAGCAATTTGCATTTTTGACGATCCTTTAATGAGGTCCTCTGAGAATCCGTCGGGTGGAATGAGGAAAAATTCTCCCTTGCCCGTGTCACGTTTCGAAAATCCATTTTAAATACCATTTTTATATACACCTTTTTAATCGTTGCAAAGATTCTTTTTGTCTTTTTTTTTTTTTTTTTTTTTTTGTGGGTATTTATTGTGAGGGAATTTGTGGGATTTGGCTACAAAGAAAAGGTAGTTGAACTATTGTATATTTCTTCATTAAGTAGCGTCATTTCGCTGAATATTTTTTATTTCTTACTTTCGCGAATGTGCGTCTACGTCCGTCGTCTCAAATAATATTGTTACTAGAATGAATTTTTTTTTTAAAAAAATAATTCTATCCTAAAAGGATTTCTCGTATTACGATATTTTTTTTTCTGAAGATAATACTGCTTCGTCAAAAACAAATTAATATTTGTTTAATGCGCAATTGTAACTAAAATATTGAACTATATTTGTGTCACACACAATTGGGCAAAAAATATTGTATGATGTTTGTGTCACACAATTTAGCAAAAATATTGTACATTTGTGTCACACACAATTGGGCAAAAATATTGTACGAATTTGTTCGATACACAATTGTAGAGAATCTTCGAACCACATTTTCCTGGTTGTCAAAAATTCTTTTGTCTTTTTATGTGGGTTTATTTGTAAGGGAATTTGTAGATATATTTAAGTGTACAAATATTATATGTTTTTTGAGAGAGAGAGAGAGAGAGAGAGAGAGAGAGAGAGAGAGAGAGAGAGAGAGAGAAGAGGTAGAGAGATGAAATGAATAGAGAGAAGAGAGAGAGAGAGAGAGAAGAGGTTAAAACTCAATATTATGTCCTCAGTAGTCTTTATATCTTTTTATAGTTAACACCACTCACGGGCAGAGCCCCATTCAAGAAAGGGGTGTACACCATGTACTCACTTAAGTCTGAGTAATAAAAAGCCAAGCCTAAGAAGAGAATACAGCAGTTTTCGTTTTTGAATTTGTGATTACAGCGTAAGAATAACTCGAGCAGCCATAGAGACCTACTAACGCTTTTAACCTAAAGACCTAAACCTAAATACCCTCCTAAACCTACTCGTAAATGTCCTTAGACTAAGTCCTCGTTAACTCTTTTAGTTGAAACCATAGAGCCCCCTTAATGCCTAACCCTAACCTAAAAACCTAGTAGCTAACCTAAACCTTAAACTAAAAACCATATACCTCCTAGACGTTCACCCTATCAGCCTTAATAACCTAACCTACGTCTCTAATCTATTATTTCAGACCCTATTAACACGCGTAAGACAGATTTTCGCCCTTGCTCGAAACATTTCACTATTTTTATCTATCCATGATATGCTCCCTCGTAAGGTTTCTATTTCGCGTGCTTGCCAAATTTACGTGGTAGGCCCTTTTGAATTGACGGATGTTTCATTCAATAAAATTTTATATATTCTTCCAATTCGATAAACTCTTCACAATAGTAGATCAGTTCGTGTATGTGGCGTTAAGTATACATTAAGACATAAGCAAATTTGTTCTTGTATACATATTGTATATACTAACATTCTATATATACTTGTACTAATTTCTATTTCCATATCACCTCTTTATACTAACATACAAGTATCAGTTTCAAATAATTACCTAATATATATATACACAATAATCTATCCTTTTATATATATATATATATCATTATATATATTATTATATTATGTAATACAAAAGTTATAGATACTTTATATGAAAAACCGCTGATATATTTTGATAACGTATAATATATATATATAATATACTTATCATATATATTATTATAATCCTCTAACTTTTTTAAAATATAAATAAAATATTGGGTTTGATATATATATATATATTATATATATATATATATATATATATATATATATAATATATATATATAATAAGTATACTAAATTATATTATTATTAATTCAGCGATATATATATAGTATATAATAGAACTATATATATATATATTATAAGTTAATAAGATACAAAATATATTATATATATATAGACATAAATATATATAACTAGATACGGTCTTATAATACTGCATACCTATATTATCTTTATGGCGGAAAAAAATTGTAATACTATAGTTAACCATCAAATTTTATCAAAAACTGTAGAATATATAAAAATTATATTCTCTCCTTCTCTGCTTATATATACTCATTTTATTATAGTATATACTATAGTGAATATAGTACTGATATTAGTTATATTATTATATATATATATGTGTACTTACTTTTAACAATATGACTTATTACGATATATTACATTATATCTTGATAATAGATACTAAGGTATTATATATTGTGTACCATTTTAATTTATTCTTTAATATATATATATATATATATATATTATATATATAATATATAATAGTAACTATATGATATTCTAGTATAATTTTTAAAGTCAATATTATTACTCTTCTCTTATATATTCATTTTCTTCATCTCTACTTATATCATACTCATTTCTTTTACTTTATATCTATTATTATCTATTTATTTTTTATCTATCTATTTATATATTCCATCTCTATCTATCTATCTATTAATAGTTTTTACTTTATACTCTCATTACTATTTATCATTACTCTCTCTCTCATCTCTATCTATCTATCTATACTATATCTCTCTATTCTACTATCGTCTCTTGTTGTCGTACATTAAACCATTCTCTCTCACTCTACATTTGCTGTCTACATATATATCACCTCCCTAGCAGAAGTTCTACATCTCTATACTTTATATCTATTATTCTTAATTACCTCTCACATCTCCCTATCTTATAGTCTCTCTCTCTACTATTCTTTCATCTTCTTCATATTTATAATCCCTCCAACTCTCTCTCTACTATTCATTAATTTTTCATCTTCCTCTTATTCTTCACTCTGGCATCATTCTTCTCTCTTACTTCTCTCTCTCCTTCTCTCCTATGAATAATTTTCTCTTTCTTTCTCTCTATCTCTTCATCTCTCTCTCTCTTTGATTTGTAGTGATCATAATTGATATAACATTAAATGTATTATTACTCTTCGCCTGTGTTGAACTGTTTTCAATCATTAAATAGTTAATGATGGACGTTATTCATACCTCAGTATTAGTGATGTCATCTTAGTATCAGTACATAGTGCTAATAAGTATTGTATTATGTACTTAACATAGTTATAGTATATATCATATAGTATATCACAACAAGTATCTGTATCACAGTATTATGTGATTATTATTATTAGCAAGTATTTTATCATATTTTCTTACAATTATAGATACTTGAATTAATATTAAATTAATAATAATATAATAATATTAAATATATAATTTATATAAATATATAAATAATATAATATAATAATTAATATATATTAATATATCATATCTAAAAATATAAAAAAATATAAGATTATAACTATTAATTAAATTTATAATCTTAATAACTATAACATTTAATATATATAATTATATAATGAAATATATAAATAAATTTTATTATAGTAAATTAATTTATTATGAATAAATCAAATTTCATTTTTAGAATTTTAAATTTTACGATTAATTTTTTTATCATATTAAATTAAATTAATAATAATATTAATATATAATAATATATATAAACACGTATATAAATTATGTGTATTCATCATAATAAACATGAATTTGATAATAATATTACATGTGTTTAATATAATAAATTAATAATAGAATATATATATATTAATTAATACTAAATCATAATTGAATTATTATATTATAATATAAAAATAATTAATTTATAATATTATAACATATAATAAATATAATATATAATATAATAATAATATATATATAATGAATTAATTAATTAATATTTTTATATTTAATAATATATATAATCTTACTAGATAAATGTTTGATATATAATATAATTATAAATTTAATAATTTATTAATATATTAAATTAAATTAAGATATTTATTATGATTTTATTTATAATATATATTATATTTATTATTTAATATAAAATAATAATAATTATTTATATTATAATTTTTTTATATTAATATTATTATATATATTATATTTTATAATTATAATTATATATATATATAGATAATAATTTATTATTTATATAATTATTATATATTATAATTATATAATTAATAATAATTATAAAATATATATAATTAATAATTATTATATCAATATTAATTATAATTATTAATAATAATAATATATAATGTAAGTATATAATAATAATATATATATATCATTAATAATAATAATATATATAAATATATGATATTAATAATTTATAATAATATATAAATATATTATAGATAAATAAATAATATTTTAAATATATATAAATATATTAAATACTAATAATAAATTATTATAATAATTTGTAGTGACACTTCGTATTACCTAATATAATGATTATATAATAATGATAATTATATTAATAATTAATATTAAATATATATTAATAAATTAATAATATAATAATAATATATTAATATATATAATTATATTAATAATTAATTAATTATATATATATTATAATAATTATAATTAGTATATAATTAAATAATATATAATAATAATTATTAATATAATATATAATTATAAATATAATATTTAATATATGAATTAATTATATTATAATATAATATTAATTATTATAATATATATTATATAATAATAATATTAATTATTAAATTACCTTAATGGGTTTCTAATGTATTCTATTAATTTATTTATAATCAAAATTCTTAAAATAATTTGTATATTAGGAGATTAAGGGTTTTGAAAATAAAATTATCTACTCTTATACAATTAAGCTTTTTATTGAGGGAAAATCGAAAAAATTTATTTTATTATATATTTAAATAAAATTAAATATAATTAAATAATAGTTAAAAGATAATAGCATGAATTATTAAGACAAATGTATTGTTATAAATAAATTAATGCTTGAAATTAATTAATAAGAAAAAATAACAATAAATAACAAAGTAGAAGAACTTTTACATTTTATTTTATATATTTTTAATTATGTTTTTTTTTTTTTTTATAGTTTATCTTTTTAATTTTCATTAATTTTTTATTTCATTTTAAAGGTTTAAATTTCTTCAATTATTTCCTCTCCCTTTTATTTCCTCTACTCTCTTTCCTCTCTATCTTTCCTCTCTATCTTTCCTCTTCTTTCGTTTTCCTCTATCTTTCCCACATTTCTCCTTATTTGCACTTTTCTTTCTTTTAACTCATTGTATGTTGTTCTTATCCTCGTCTTTCAGGCTATTGCTATTTTTGCGATCTCACTTTATGAGGTACTTGTGAGATTCGTCTCTCCTGTGATTGGATATGATAGTGAAAATTCTCCTTGCCGTGTGTTCACGTATTTCGGAATTTACTACTCGTATTATTAATTCCTTATTTTATTTTAATAACCATCATTTTAACGCTTGTGACTAAGATTTTTTTGTCTTTTTTTTTGTGCGGTATATATTTTTGTGTACAAAAAATATTGTATGTTTCTTTCATACACAATTGCACAAAAAAACTTTGAACCACATTTTACTGGTTGTTTAAGAATCTTTTGTATATTTAATTTGTTTGTTTTCTTTTTTGTTGAGGTATATTTCCTCTCAGTAAACCCCATTTTTATATATTATATATATATATACTATATATTGTAAAGAAAGAGAGTGAGGAGAGGGAGAAATAATAATAAACAAGGAAATAAAAACAATACTGGAACAAACTTACTGTTTAAAAATATTCTGGAAGTCAGGATACCGACTGATATACAGAAAAATGAATAGCTTGGAACCCATATCCAACGGGCCCTGGGATATTTCATATAATACCTAAGAAGGCTCTCCTCTACCTGTCAACCACCTTCTTCCTTGAGTGTAATCTCTTTATCTTTTTCTCCTTCAGATCATGACGTCAAGCAGCCAACCCGACAAACAAAGCTCGGAAAGAAAGAAAAAGAAATAAAAAAAGAAACAATAAAATTATAAATTAAAGAAAATTTGATAAATTGTTGATAAATAGAACTTGAATTACCTAGATTGAAGATGCTCTTTTATTGAAAAATCTCTTAGTCGGACTTATTTTTAGTGGACATCTCAACAAATATTTAAGATTGTGAAAGAGAGAGTTAAATAAGCAACCTTTTTAATTTTTATATGTTTAGTAACAAAATTTTTGGTATAAGGAATTTATATATAGGGGACGACAAATTAGTGAGACAATTAGTTAGGCACGAAGTAGTACTCGGTTAGGCACGAAGTAGTACTTGGTTAGGCACGTAGTAATGCTTGGTTGGGCACGTAGTAGTACTTGGTTAAGCACGTAGTATTACTAGGTTAGGCACGTAGTAGCACTTGGTTAGGCACGAAGTAGCACTAGGTTAGGCACGTAGTATTACTTGAAAAGAAGGTTTTATTTTATTTATTTTATTTATGCAGTATTTTAAAGTTTTAAGTTGGTAAATACTTAAACCTAATCTAACCTCTTTTTCATTTGCTGGACTAGCCCACACCCCGAATACATTCATACAAATGATACAGCGAAATAAACGTACTTGTTACATGTCACTTACAAGAACACGAAAAACGAGTCATTTACAGTGACTTCGATCAAAGTAATTTTTGTATATACATGAACATACATGAAACAAAAGTAGATAGATGAATATATATATAGTATATATCTAATATATATATATATATATATATATATATATATATAATAATATATACTATATACTATAGTATATATACTATAATATATATATATATAAATAATATAAATATATATATATATATATATATATATATATATATTATATATATATATATATATATATATATATATATATATTTATATATATACATAAAAAATTATATATATATATATATATATAATATATATATTATATATATATATATAATATATATATACTATATATATATAATATATATATATCATAATATAATATATAATATATATTTATATACTATATTTATTTATATAATATGATATAATATTATATAATATATATAAATATATATATACTATATATATATATATATATATATATATTAATATATAATATACTATATATATATATAATATATATATAATATATTTAATATTATACACACAAAAAAAATTATTTCTATTGTAGATATATTAATTATAATAAAAATAACTTCCACTAGAGATGAATGATCTTTTAAATTATTTTAGTATTTGTAACGTCACAAAAAATTGTTTTTGTAGTGTCAAAAGATTACCAATAGTTTAAACACAGACCTCCACTGGGGATGTCTCATAAATGTATAGGAGGGTTTCTGCAATGATCTTTATCACAAATGTTTTTAGAGAAGCGTGAGGAAGTCCGTATAAGTATCCTACCCAGTTATCGACACAAATAATAGCTTTCTGTGCCCGGAACGTAAACTAAACAAAAAAAAAAACTACATTACTAGCTGATTAATGAAGGGATTAATTAAAGCTTATAAAATTGATTTTTAACTTGTGTGAACTTTATTTTTTTTACAAAATACTTAAATGATTTAATAAAAATATAGTACCTCTCTATTAGGCCAGAGGTTGTAAGTGGAATAGGAAATAGATGTCAAGCACTTCCAAACAATGCTTTCACAGAGGATAGAACACCCAGATGAGAATTGCTCCTCGACTAAAATAACAAAAATATACTTACAAAATAAAAGAACTTCTATTAAGCAGAATGCCCTATTTTCCAAGAAATACGGGACAATCATACCAATAAGATTGCAGAACAAAAATTCCTCGGTAAATTGTAAATGGAAAACTTCACAACAGATCCTTTTGCTAATAGTGAATTATAACTGAAAATAACAATACTTCTGATATTAAGCTATTACACTCTTCTCCACCCGTCATATCATGACGGAAAAGAATGGAGAAGTTGTATCCAACAGAAACTAACCAACACCTATAAAAAGTAAAAAAAATTGAAAAACAAGAAAAGTTCCATCTCCGAGCCACTGTATCGTTGTTCATAATTTCTCAAGAAAACTTCGATAATGTCGCGCAACTCCACCTCATCCACAGTTACTTCGGAAGCATGTAATAGCGCTTTAAAATAGGCTAGAAACTGATCAAATTGATCTTGAGCGAGATCGTAAAAGTCAAATCTCAATTTCTGCACTTCTGGAGGGAAAGGTATTTGATATGGTCTTTTGTCTCCCACCGGGGTGATAACTTCCAAAGGCGCTTTCGGTCCAATGCTTTCCTTCAGCACCGATTAAAGCACTTGCCGGATGTAAATTTGGCAAGGAGGGTTGCGACCCGGTGGCATTGATGGATTTCCGGCCGAGAGTGATGAAATGAGTGCGGAAACATCCGTTGATGTAGACGGTTGTACCGAAAAAGCCAACAAGGAACACAATCCACATTTGGACTTTCTCAAAGGTGGAAGGCTGAACAAGAATTGCACGTCAGTAGACGTTGATGTTTACGCCACTGGTACAGGCTGAAAAGGTACAGGAGCAGAAA
Organism: Trachelipus rathkii; assembly: GCA_015478945.1. NCBI lineage: Eukaryota > Metazoa > Arthropoda > Malacostraca > Isopoda > Trachelipodidae > Trachelipus > Trachelipus rathkii. The sequence goes on along the minus strand of JABUQX010015743.1, from coordinate 1,775 downwards.
CAGGAACCGAAGAAGAAGAAGAAGTAGGGACGATATTTGAAAGTGGGTCTGTGAAACTGAGATGCGAATAAATAGCCGGTGGCTCGTGGCCGGTTAACGTACGCGTAGGTCGAAGTATAGGACGAGCTGGAGCTGAAGCTGGTACTTCATCTCTGTCCTAGAAACAGCACCTGAAAAGATATGAATATATATGTTATGATAAACATGATGCAAAAATATGATCTAATTTTAAATGACACATCTAAAAATTATCTCGCTTCTTATTTAGATGGATAATCGCTACGCATCTCTTTCCTTTCGTTCGAACTTTATATTTATTTTTGTCGTGATAGTTTTCGTGTCGTGATAAAGACGGGATTACGAACGGCAACAGAAATATAAAAACAACCACATATAACCAACATATTTTTATTTAATAAAAACTTTATTATAACATTTACAATTTAATCGTTTAACATTAAACAAATCAATTTGCTAAATAAATATATATATTAGAACATTAACGATTTTAATTTTTGTTTTATTATTTATAATTTTAATTTTAATTAATTATTTATATTTTCTTAATTCTTTAAAATAAGTTTAATTATTTAGAGACGCGGAGGAAAGCTTTTTCTTTCCAAAATCCTGGGTTGTATCCATGCACATCAGTGGAACCTCCAGGACCTCTCAATCTAGTTCTGGAAGCTATGTAATCTCCTTGATAATCTTGTATCTGACACCGCGACGAACTAGAACTCTCCTCTTCACTCCTCTTATTGAGGCGCCCATTGCACCACCTTCCCTCTTGAAGAGACTGCCATCCATGGGTTTAAAATACCAACAAAGTTCGCCTCATCAGCAACTTCTATGTCAGTCTCAAACAACTCTTCAACCTGATCTCCAAGTTGGCCGGTTTCTCCCACCAAAGAATTGACGAAGAGCAACTTCCTCTGGAGATCCTCACAGGATAATCTTCTTGCACTTCTGTAGGAAACCATCTGGCTTCTTTGATCTGTAATATAGAGGGGGGTATAGGATAGTAAAGAAGGTGAGTTAAGAGCTAGGACAGATAAATGAGGACATATCGCAAGATAAGAGGTAATTTGAGGAAATTAGAGAGAATGGAAAGTTGATTAGAATAAGGAGAGGTAGGTGAAGTAAATTGATTGGCAAAATTGAATGAAGATAGTTCACTAGGAAAACCAGGAGAGCAAGTAGAAACAGTGGAAACATGAGCGACAGAAGATAAAGGAAGAATAGGAAGGAGAAGAGAAGGGATCGTACTTACCTTCGTTAAATTATCCTTAACCTGTTTGTGTAGCAGAAGACTCTTTTCAATGTTGCACAGTATCACTCTTGACAGATCCCTCACCTCATCTAAGTCAGAAAACAACAAGAAATCATCCTCCTCATCCTCGGAATGTTCGTCGTCGAAATTCACCTCTTCCACCAGGCTCTCCACTCTTGTACTTACAGAATCCTCGGGTAGGTCTTTTGAATTTTTTTCCATTTGAAGCTTTATTAGTTAAAAGGTCGTTGAATAAGGGGTTATCACTTAGATATTTTGGAGGAATAAACCATTTCTTCAATTGGCGATGGTGCACCTTGTAAAGTCTCTTTGTTTCCAAAGATTCTAGTACATAGGTAATCTCATTTGGATTTACTTTTACGATTCGTAATTGTCACTGGTACCGATCTCTGAACTTATTTAAGGTTAAATCTCCAGGCAGTTGTACCTTAAGTGCTACCAGTTAATTTTTTAGAAATGGAAAAAAGTTTATGTTTCCTTTTTT
>JABUQX010015741.1:0-26384 GCA_015478945.1 Trachelipus rathkii | reverse complement strand
CTTTTATCTCTTGCAGATTTGAGTCATTCTCTCAAATTTCTTACTTCTGAGTCCTCTCTTCAATTCCTCCCTCTGTTTTTATGACGGCAGTCAGCTCATATATCAGTTATATTTATAATTATATTTTTAATTTAATATTATTATTTTTTTGTATTAAATATTTTTATTTTAGCTATTACTAAAACATTTTTGTTTTTTATTTTATTTATAATGAATAATTAAATAACTGAAAAGATAAATAAAAATATTAAAAAGTGAAAAAAACTAACTCCCACAAAATATTAATAAGTTAAATAAATTGAGTAATATATCATAAACCCCCAAAATGTCAATCAGTTAAATAAATCAAGCAATATTCAGTGAAGATTCCTTCAGAATATCAGTAACATAAATAAATTAGTAAAATAAATAATAATATCCGTGACTATCAGTACAGTCACTAATAACCGGGCAAACTGTCTGAACAGTATAACCGGAACTCAGTATTCAAATATTAAACAACACAGTGGACTTATTATAATTCAAAATATCACCGGGCCACTACACCTTCTCAACTGGGTCACTCTGTTATTACAGTTAAATGTTAAGGGAACTTTAAAGTCTAGGGAAAATAAACAGCACATGGACTTCCCTTTTGTTCCCGGAAGGTGGGGGAGTACACTCAGGTACCTTCCCAATCCAGGTGAAGGTGGGAGTACACTCAGGTACCCTCCAATCCAGGTGAAGGTGGGGATACACTCCAAGTACCTCCCAATCCAGGGGAGGTGGGGAGTACACTCAGGTAACCTCCCAATCCAGGTGAAGGTGGGGAGTACACTCAAGTACCCTCCCAATCCAGGTGAAAGCGGTCCAAAATATTCCCGGGTAGGACCACGTTTCAGATAAAAGCTCAATATAAATCCTTCCGGGTTGGGGCTAGGTTTCAGGTAACACCCAATATATCTTCCGGGTTGGGGCTAGGTTTCAGGTAACACCCAATATAAATCCTTCCGGGTTGGGGCTAGGTTTCCGGCGACCAAAAGTCAGAATGGTCCCAGTATTCAGTTACAAGGTTTCAGGTAACACCCAATATAAATCCTTCCGGGTTGGGGCTAGGTTTCAGGTAACACCCAATATAAATCCTTCCTGGTTGGGGCTAGGTTTCAGGTAACACCTAATATAAATCCTTCCGGGTTGGGGCTAGGTTTCAGGTAACACCCAATATATATCCTTCCGGGTTAGGGCTAGGTTTCAGGTAACACCCAATATAAACCCTTCCGGGTTAGGGCTAGGTTTCAGGTAACACCCAATATAAATCCTTCCGGGTTGGGGCTAGGTTTCAAGTAACACCCAATATAAATCCTTCCGGGTTGGGGCTAGGTTTGAGGTAACACCCAATATAAATCCTTCCGGGTTGGGGCTAGGTTTCAGGTAACACCCAATATAAATCCTTCCGGGTTGGGGCTAGGTTTCAGGTAACACCCAATATAAATCCTTCCGGGTTGGGGCTAGGTTTCAGGTAACACCCAATATAAATCCTTCCGGGTTGGGGCTAGGTTTCCGGCGACCAAAAGTCAGAATGGTCCCAGTATTCAGTTACGAAATGTAGATCCGGTATTTGGTCCCGATATTTGGTCCCTTGAAAATAGAGAACTCGCCGTCAGATATATTGATACATGATAATAATAATAATAATATAATAATATAATAATAATAATAATAATAATAATAATAATAATAATAATAATAATAATAATAATAATAATAATAATAATAATAAGCCAACACCGTTAAAAGACATAACAGTAATAATAATAATAATAATAATAATAATAATAATAATAATAATAATAATAATAATAATAATAATAATAATAATAATAATAATAATAATAATAATAATAATAATAATAATAATATCGACTGTTATTAATTAAAAACCTAACCTAATATATACACACTTCAGCGGAGTACTCCTCGCATTCACACAAACATACCGATAAAAAACAAAAATAATAATAATGAATAATAATAATCAATAATAATAATAATAATAATAATAATAATATAATAATAATAATAATAATAATACATAATAATAATAATAATAAAATAATAATAACAATAGCTTTCCACACCTTGTTCATACACTATTCTTCTCACACCTTTTAACCCTACTTTCGTACTTTTACCTCTACTCCATATCTCAACTCCACCGAATCTTGCCTTTCTATTTCTCGCAAACACGGCAGTCCAGGTTACTAACTATAAATATTTACAAAAATAAAATAGTCACATACCATATCGTCTCCTATAAGACACATACATGACACAAACCAATGAATAGCTTAATCACGAAATAGTACGTAACACTCAATAACAATTCTTAACTCAACCTCGTAACCGTCTCTTAAAATCTAACCTTGAAATATACCACGGCTTATCTTTTTACATTTCCTTCTCAACCACTCAATCTATATTTGTAACGTCACTTCCTGTTTAATTCACACTATTTCCACCCACTTTCTACCAGTTTTTATACATATTTAGCAACAAAATAACCTAATCTTCCTATTTTAGTTTTAACTTCCAAAATAATAGTTAACTTACCCAGTTTGGGGAATTGACGATCTTAAACTTTATTTCCACGGAACTTAACTCCAATGAGTTTTTACAAACTAAGTACTCTAAATCACTTAGACTTTTTACTTCTTTAGAGACACTTATGACGATTTCGGTTCACACACCAGTTTCCATGACTTTTCACTATCCTTGACAAACGCGAAATGAGCATTTTTCTTGAGTCCGCTCACGCAGCTCTTAATTAGTTAGTTCGTTCAATATCAATCCGCCATATAACTTCCCCTCCAAAGATTGTGCAAATCTTAAAAGAAAAAAAAAAAAATCACAACGCCAACCTTCTACCTTACTCCATCCTTCCAGTTGATGCCTCTCCTTCGTGCTTCGGTCTTTTTCATATTCTATAAACCCTCCTCATTACGCTTGGCTGCTCCGGTACGATCCTATCGACCTTGTAAACGGTTCTGTACAGCTCCTCTGGTTCTGAATGCCCTCCGTTCCTGTTGTCTAGCACTGGTACCGGTACCAATCATCATAGCGTCCGGCGACTTCACTAGCTTCCATAGGCTCCTAATAAATAGACCTTGGGCCTATATCTGAAACCTTCAGGCTAGTCCACTTGATATTAACCTTCTTCTACCTCCTCCACTGCTCCTCCACCTGGCTTCTCGTGCGTCTCAAAGTTATATCTTGGTTTCTCAGCCAAAAAGAAATAAAACCATACCCCTGGTTTTTTAAATTGAATCCACTATCTCGTTAAATTAATCCGTTTCCTCCTACTCTCGCGCTGACCCTTAATCCGAGCTTGTAACTATCTTTTGGGAACCCTATTGATCTCTCAAATGCTTCAATGTCATATTCACTCTCCTGGCATTATCTACTTCTACCTCGTCGAACCAATCCTGTTGTTCACTCGTATCCACCGGTGAAAGTATCATGCTGACACTCTCCGTTTGAGTGCCTTTATTTTCTCCAACCTGGTCCTCTGTCTGCACCGACACACTTCTTTTACCAGTTATTCCCTCCCTGTAATGCCATTTGTTTTAACAATCTCCATGCTTCCTTGATTTTGGCTCCTTGTTTCTTTGGTGTTTTTGTCTCCTGTGTTACTTGTCCTGTCGTGTTATACACTCCTATATTATTTCCATAATGTCCCTTATCCATCTGCTTTGTGTACGTTGGGGCAATGACCCAATCACCTTTCCACCTTGACCTGTAACAAACTCCTCTGCCTCCAGATTCAACATCCACCTGTCCTGAATAACCGGGGCCTCCTGTTTATCTATCCTTGTTGTGGCTGGCTCCGACACGTCCCGGATGCTTGAGCATTCTGATAGCAAACCCTGCTATGTTTTTTCTTGCTTTTTCCATCCTCAATTTTCTCTTTTAACGGACAAGAGTCACGCCAGTGCCCGATACTCTCACCACAAGATAAACATTTCCTTTCACTTACTCTCGATCTCTGTCCGTCGTTTTTCACTCCTACGTGGAAAGCCTTGTTCCTCTCCTTGTGCAATCCTGCCTGAGCTCACCGCTCCATCAAGCAAGCACCACCCATATAAAACGCCACAGTCCACTTCATTGCCCAACCGTTAGTTGTTTTTAGATTTTTTATTTTGTCTACTATATATTTGAGCATCTCTTTTTATTACTCGTCTGTGTTGATGTTCTATTATTTCGGGTCATTCTCTTACTATTTCTTGTTATATTCATTATTATCCCTCTTCGTTGCACTACTATCTCTGTTTTGTCTAGTGTCTTTATTTTGGCTCTTATACACTCATTCTCCCTGATCGCATACGTCCTATATTTTTCTTCTCTGAGGGGATCCGCCCAATATCGAATTTATCAGCCTCCGGCCGTTTTTTCAATCCAGTTCGTCTCATCACGAGCCCATTCACCATTATCTTGCTCTCACCTTCAGACTTTCTTTTTCGCCTCCCACTAAAATTTAAAGTATTGCTTATTTTCTCGGCAGCATTTCCATAAATGCTTTTCAGTGTCTCTTTTATCTCTATTGTTCTTCTTAGTTGCAGCCTCATAGTGTCTGATCACTAATGCAAATCAGCGTTTTCCTTCCTTCTTCATCTCCATTCTCCAGACCTCCTTCTGGAGATCCATAACCTCACTATCCTTTCCCTCCTTGCACCAGTTCCTCACTTGTTAACCACCGTACTATGTCTCACCTTACCCGGGGTACATGCTAAATACATCCTTAAATGCTCGCACCTTCCAAAAAAGTTCTTAATTCTCACCAATCTGTTTTTCACTCTATCTCGATAGCGCTCAAGTCATATCAAATACAACGCATCGAACGTTATGATCCTTTTCCTCACCGTATTTGCAATGTGCACGGGCTATAATATTATCCCTGCTGTAAGTCCTCATCACTTCTATCATTCACCTGCCAAAATATGAGAACCCTGTTTACGCAAGTGTCTCCATTCCTATTTCTCAGCTCCACTCTAGCCTTTTCAACCATAACTTTCCTCCTTTATCTACTTCGCTTTACACTCCGACTCCACTTCTGTACCGGCTTCTCATCACACGATCACGTCTACGGTGCTTACTCCTGCTATTTTTCCTCTTCTCACTTCTTTGGTATCGTCACTCGTCATCCACTAATCTCTCCTCGTCAAATAATTTCATCTTCGTTCTTCATTAAGCTCATTTCAATATTGATAGGGGCAATATTGCACCCTTTGTTTACTTTTAACCGAACCTTTTTTCTCCCTGATAGATCCGTATTCACTTTATCGTCCTTCCCTTTATCCAGTTCAACCAGGTTTTCTCCTTTTGATGCCTCTAAAGCCTGTACACAGTTTTTCTATTAACACACTCTCTACATCTAAACTTTTTTACATCCCTACCGGCATTCTGGAAATCCTTCCAGAGCTCATAACCTATGAAACCTCCAGACAGCCTCATCTTCTTAACCTCCTTCATCCCCATCGTGATTCACCAGTATTCATCCACCAGGAACATAAAATACACAAAAATCTATATAAATAAATAAAAAAATTATCACCTGTGTGTGCGTGTGCACGTATACTGTTTTCCCACACCCAAGTATTCTTTTCAGGCAAAAAAAAAAAAAATGTTTATCGAAAAAAAAAATCTTTTCTAGTATCAAATCACCCGCTCAACCTTACCCCATATCAAGGACTGCTCCAACGGCCACCAAAAATGATGTTGCGGATACACTAAACACGTCATGAGCCACCATACACGCGGAGGTCTACAAAGTTCTCAGTCTCCAACTAGGTCCGAGAATTAAGACAAAACGAGTTTATAGTCATATATTACAGGCATAAACAAAAATAATAGTAGTAAAAACGAATCTATCCACAAAAAATATCCTCACGGCCAAAAACATAAAATACCCACTTACAAAATCAATACGTTAAAAATTAAAATCATATATAAAATCCCAAAAAATCAATAAAATAAAACTCCAAGTAAATATCAGTTAAAATGTTCACGAATATCAACATAAATCAATTAGATAATATAAATAATAATATCTTGACGACGTGTCACTAAACAACCGGCAAACTGTCTGAACAGGTATAACTAGAACTCCGTTTGGGATAATATTTAAACAACACCGATGGTTTTTTATAAGTAAAAGGTCACTAAGTCATTACACCCTCTCAACTGGGTCACTTGATTTTACAGTTAAAAATGTTAAGGGAACTTAATGTCTTAGGGGAAAATAAACAGTAATAGACTTCCCTTTATGTCCTTGGAAGTGGAGTATTCGACTCAAGCACCCTCCAACCAGTGAAGTGGGGAGTACATCAGTACCCTCCCATACCAGGTGAGGTTGGGAGTTACACTCAACGTACCCTCCCAATCCGGAGTGAATGGGGATACATCAAGTACCCTCCCAATTCCAGGTGAACTGAAGCAATCCAAAATGGCCGAGAAATTAGAACCACTTTCCATATAAAAAGCCCAGTATAATCCTTCAGTTAATGCCAAGTTCCATTAAAACCGATATAAACTTCCGTTTGGCCTTCAGGTTTAATATAAATCTCTCCGGTTGGGCAGTTCATTAAATAATCCTTCAGTTGGGCCACGTCAATATAAATAAAATCCTTCGGTTTCCATTTTCAAGCAAAACCCAATATAAACGGTCGTGGTTGGGCTACTTTATCGTTTAACCAGATTATAAATCTCCGGTGGGCCAGTCAGGAAATAAATCCTTCCGTTTGGGCATGGTTTAACAAAACCCAATATTAATTCCGTCGGTTCTAGTTATCATTGAAACGAATATAATCTTCCCGGTGGCCAAAGTTCAGTAAATAATATCCGGCTTGGGCCTTAGGATTTCCATTAAAAAATCTCCGGTTATGGGCCAGGTTTCAGTTATATCCAGAAGTCTGGATCCCGTAGTGCGCGTGTAAATTAGAAAACCTCATCAATATATTTTACATAAGTACAGAATACATAATAATAATAATAAAAAATAATAATAATAAGAATAATAATAATAATAATAATAATAATAATAATAATAATAATAATATGCACCATTTTTTAGTAATCGTAACAGTAATAATAGTAAAATAATAATAATAGAAAAAATAATAATAAAAAAATAATAGATAATAATATAATAATAATCACAATAATAATAATAATAATAAATAGCTTTAATTAATAGTATAATAATCAATAATAATGATCATAATTCTTTAAAATAATTATAATATAATATATAATAAAATAAGAATAATATTTGATATTTATAATAATATAATAGTTAATAACATATAATAGCACATCATTGATTTTAACAAGAATAGCATTCGGAGAATGATAATAATAATAATAATAATAATAATTAATAATAATAATAATAATAATCAGCTTTAATTAATATAATAATATAATATAATAATAATAAGATAATAATAAATAATAATAAATAGCTTAATAATATAAATAATAAATAATAATAATAATAATAATAATAATATTATAATAATAATAATAATAATATAATAATAATAATAGCTTTTAATTAATAATAATAATAATATAATAATAAAATATAATAATAATATAATATATAAATATAATAATACATTAATGATTTTGATAATAAATAAGCTGGTTTTAATATTTGAACATTTTTAATAAGCCAATTTAATTTTGAAATAATAATAATAATAATAATAATAATATAATAATAATATAATATAAATTAATATATATAGCTTTAAATAATAATAATAATATAATAATAATCAATATATAATGATAAAATAATAAATAATAAATAATAATAATAATAATAATAATAATTAAATATAATACTGTTATTAATAAAAACCTAACCTAATATTATTACAAATGGTTTTTCCATCATTCACGCACCCAAACATACAATAAAACAAAAAAATAAATAAAATAATAATAATAAATAATAATAATAATAAATAATAATAATAAAATATAATAAATAATACTAATATAATAATAATAATAATAAAATAATTAAAATAATAAAATAATAATAATAATAATAATAATAATAAATAAACTTCACTGATCATCTGTTATATACTGAAATAAAAGTTTCTTCATACTTTTGCCTAACTCCGTATCTTCATCCCATACTAACTTTACTTCCTATTCTTCCACAAACTCGGAATCCATAACTAACTATAAAATATTTACAAATAGGACAACCTGACACAAATCAATGTAACTTAGAAATTACAAAAAGTAACGTAACACTCAAAAACAATCTTAACTCAACCTGTAACGCTCAAAATTACATTTCAAATATAATCGGCCTGTTTTACATTCCTTTTCTCAACTCATCACCTGATTTAACGTTTATATCCTGCTTAATTCGCATTATTCACTTTCTGACCGGTTTTATAAATATAGTAACAAAATACCCGAAATTCTTCCAATTTAGTTTAAACTTTCAGAATAAAGATAACTTACCAGCTTGGATATTACGATCTATAAACTTTACTTCCACTAAAACTCAAATCCATGGAATTTCACGACCAATTTACTCGAAAATCACTTAACTTTCTACTTTTGAAGAACACTCAACCAATTTGTTTCACACAGTCTAAACTTTTCCACTTATCTTGACAACGAGAAATAAGCATTTTCTTGTCTGCGTACGCCACTCTTAGCTAGTTGGTATATTCAATATTCTATATCACTCCGCCCATAATTATATATATATATTCTCATTATATATTATTATATATATATTAATATATATAATATATATATATATATATATATTATATATATATATTATAATTATATATATATATATATATATATAATATATATAATATATATATGATTATAATATTATAATATATATACCTATATATATTACTATATATATATAGATATATAGATATATATTATATATATATATATTTATAAATACTTATATAATATTATATTATATAGATATATATAAATATATTTATATATATATATACGTCTTACGTCTTCAGATGAATACGAAGTTTGCCACGCTCTAAGTTCTAACTTTAAAAAAAAAAAGCTTTGTTCCTGTTCATAGGCCAGGCATAGGCTCAGAGATTGCTGTGCGCCTTTCTTAGTCCCTTTTAAAAATTGTCCTACATATGATAATTGCGCCATAGACGCATAGGACATAGCGCAACGCCCAAGCTCTGGCTATCTACGACATAGCATGGACTGCTGTTTTTCTCTTCAAAATATTCAAACAGTTCCAAAGTCTTTGCAAAGACTAGAGGGAAGCTCCATTCAAGCCACAATCAAACTTACATTACGACGAAATAACTTCTCTGCATTGCTTCAGATTATATAATTGATGCCAACAGAGAAAGGTGAATAATATCACAGCAAAAAACATTTGAATTAAAATGAGAACTTATAATTTATGATAATGTCTTAGTTTGTCGGGGTCTAATTCTGGCTATGAATTCACAGGTTAGTCAGTGCACTAGCAAACCCAAAAATTGCCTAGATGTATGTAGAAATTATATGCTTCACTTTCGAATTTGTTAAAGGTTCCAGAAATTTATTACAGTTATTTGGAAAAACAACAACTTACGCCTGATGTTTATTATAAGAAAAGCAGATCTAAATGGGGGCTTATATGCGAAGATGATGCTTAGAGATCTTCCGCCAAGAGACAAGTTCAGAATTAAAACATTTATACCTGTGATGGATGCATTAGAATCAAATTTTCCACAAAGAGTATTAGTTTACAATGATGCTGCAAAAAGATTCTCTCTTTTAACAAATAGAGGCGTACAGAAAAGAGATATCGAGAGACAGTAATACAATTAATCAACGAAACAATATCCTGAAGATTGACATAACTTCACTGTGAAACTCGGGAGACTTTCATATATAGTTAAACATTGTCAAAACCTATGACACATGATAATTCTACACATCAGGATCTGTACTACATAATAGTTAATGATCATGTCCAATCAGCATTCCCTAATGATAAATCATCTGAGATTGTTCTTTGCCAATGATTGCAAATTGCCATGGAGAAAGATCTTTCTCAAATGATCAGAATAAAAAAGATGTTTCTACCCCAACTATATCTCAAACTAAATTATGTTAACTGAGCCTCATGTGCATAGAAAGTCTACAAAGCTACGCCAGTTATCATATTATGATCATCATCGGGATTTGCTTGTCAATGCAGAAAAAATTTTTAAATGTAATATGGGTTTTGCAATTCTATGGAAATCAAAGCTTAAAGAAGTACACATTATAATAAGATATATCTATTTATATAAATATATTATAAAAATATATCGTATAGTATTATATATATATTAATATATAAGTAATTATATATATAAAGGCCATTACTCAATAAGCTTAGCCCTCAAACCAATCGGCACTTTTTCGTTTACATCTCATCTTATATTACAATTATATAGAAACTAATACTTTAACTTTCGGAATGCTATTCTCAAAATTTTCTTAAAATTTCACTTAATCTGTGGCAAAACACTAAAGAACTCAATTACAGTTCAATTATCATTGAATTGAGAATCAGGTAAAATACAACTGAAAAGGATTTTATGTATTACACTAAAATAACTTAAAAATAATATCACAAAAATTATCAAATATAAACATGAAACTATTACTGCCAAAATATAAAAATAGGACAAAAATAATAAATTTTTATTAGGAAGAAAGATATTTCGACTGACACAAATAAAATCTATTGTGTTTATGATTGCTAAAGCAACGTGTTACTGTCTTTGTGAACTGCTTTTAACTGTGATTAAGTTTTAAAGAATTGGAATTCTTAATATTCAAAAAACTGAAAACCGACCTTTCTGAATAATACCTCTATGTGTTCAATTTCAGGTCACTCTAGCAATATCTTCACAGCTAATGGATCAAACTAACACGACAGATATTATTCAACTCACAACAAAACACTCTCGCGTATGAAACTAACACAATTTAAAGTCACCAAATGAACATCTTTAAAACCTCATACCACATTTAACTTATGAAAGCACATCTTTTCTTCTTCTTTTTTAACTATACTATTCTGTTCAAATGAAAGCTTATCCATAACATGATCATATATTTATAAGATTCATTAGACTTAATAATACCCCTAAAATACCAAATAACTCAAAGCCAAGTAGTGTTCCTATTAAAGTAATTCTCGGTGCGCTGCATAGCCCAAATCCCCATCTTGTTAGACAAAAAATCTTTCCAGTTGATATCTCGAAAATTTTAATATGGCTATAAAATTCCATAGATGATGTTTTTGACACTCATGCGTCCTGCAATTCAGATCAACTTAGAAAATCTAAGTCTAAACATTCTGTATGAATAAAACTAAAGCAACAGCTCAAGATGACTCTCATAAAGAAATAAAAGAACTTCCAAAAATACTTAACCTAATTATAGCATAAATAAATAAGAATGTATGTTTAATTTATTCAGTGGCTCTTTTAAATAAATTTATAATATTTAGCTGAAATATATACAATAATATATTTTTAAGCATTAAAAATATATCTCATACCTAAAAACCACAGTCAAAAATTATTATAAGGTGAACTTTTTCCAATAAATGTATAAAACAAAGTATATATAGGGTTCTAAAAAAGTATAGCAAAATATATTGTTAATTAGATCCCTTTTGTTTACAGGGTTTTTACCAACAACATGGTAAAAAGTATACATGTATATGGGGCCTGATTTATATAATTTTTATATATATTAATAATATTCCCCCATATAAATATAAAAGTTAAAAAATAGGATAAAGTATATTATTATTGAATTTTATAATACCTAGCCTAAGTTCATTGATTTTAAATGGTTGAAAAAATCCTAAGAGTAGTCGCGACATGTAATGAGGGGGGGATACGGCGCAGGGAACACCATAGAGATCTCTCTCCTCACCTCCCCTCGAACTCTCATCTACGCCCGTAACACCTCTCCCCTACTTCATTTTCCGTCTTAATCATGAGCTTAAAAAATAGCAGCCCGGGGCCCGGGCCCAATTAACCGAACAGTAGGCTAAATAAAATATTTTAATATAATATACAAACCATTATTCAAGCACAAATCATTTCATAAGGATTGGTCGTATATGTTCTTGACAGACATTCTGTCAGATAAAAGGTGTTCGTTGGAAGGATATAAACAGTGAAATCAGTCGATTTTAGTGAACATCCAGACTACTTTCTACGATACTTTTAATTAATTAAACTAGGCTAAATCTTTAACTTCAGCTAATACAAATACAACGATAATTTCCCCGCGCTGGTGGTGTGGTGTGTTGGTGTGGTTTGGTTGCTGTTGTTGTTGTTGTGTGGTTGTGTGTGGGGGTGTTGACATCCATACTTTGGTTTCGTGTTGTATGTGGTGGTCGTGTGTGTGTGCGTTAGTGTGTGGGGAGAAAGTTATGTGTGTGTGTGAGTGTAGCTAGTTGCGCTTTCTTTAGTATACTTAATCACTAATATACCCAGATTTAAGTATTTCCGAACTTTTGTGAACGTTAGCAGATTTTTCATACCTATAAAGAGTACATTAAAAAAGAAAAAAAAATATAGGAGAGTTTATAAAAGAATCCGCTTTGTTTCGTTTGATATATTTTCAGATTAAAGTTAATTTAATATACTTCTGATAATATTCATTACTTATTCTAAGTTCATTGTATCAGTTTTAGATTAAGCCTCAGCACATATCTCATGTTGTATAAATAGTCTTGGAATAATTTATATTTAGTGGTAACATTATAACAAATAATTGATACTGCTTTATTAGGTTCGATTTTCCTTGTTTAGGATCCAATTTGAAAATAATTACAACCTAATCTGATGATTGATTGAATTTTCACAAGCTCCCAAAATTTCATTTTTGTAAGATTTGTCTGCCTGTATTATTACATAGATCATATTACATAATAGATAGAATGCCAAGCTTTATATTTTATTAAGATTATTTTGTCTGTATTGAAAAAAATGTACTTACTATATGTGTGAAGTGTAAAAATTTATTACATGATCTGTTAGAGTTGGATGCTTGACATAAAGTTTGTGAATGAGTATCGTCTTGTTTATGTATACTTCACTAGTACGCTGAAGGATGGGATTACTTTGTTACTTATGATATGTAGAAAATAATCGAAGCGCTTCTCTGCATATGAGGCTATAAAGAGTGTTGAATCTGATGGAAGCTAAATGTGTGTAAAAAAGTTATATACATCATACTTATATCATGAATTAAAGTCTTTTCTAGATTTCAGTTGAGTTAATTAAGGTATTGTCTGTAATATGGATAGATGGTGTTTGAAGTTTTAGGCCTGCGGGCTGTTTTTTAATCTAATAAAGTATCACCAAGCGTTATAATAGCATGCACCAGTTCGTTTTCTAGCTTGATTACATTTGCTTGATTGATAAAGATTCAATATATATTTATGTTTCTTATCCTGAGCCTGTTTGGTTAATCGATGTGAATATCATATCAGATGTTTTCTATCTGCAAACAAATATACTATATATATATTCTTATTGGGTTGTTATATCTGGCACCTTGTAATAATAGCAAAAAGCACATGTTTCTAGTGATTATACATAATCGAGTATCATAAACCCAATACCACTTGCTAAGTTTATCACTGCGAATTTAGGATAGTCAATAATCTTATCTATATGTTATGCAGTGTTGGCACGATTTACTAGTTTTGTCTGTAGAGTGTTCTAAAGCATGTTTAATTAATGTTTTATTATAGGACTATGCAGAATGGTCCTCACAGTTTTTAGTCAGGAAAGTAGCAAATAAGTTAAACATAAAATTCATTCTAATTACATCCGGTCTTGGCCTATTAGAGGATGGTTTTGAAAAAGTAAAATATTGTTTTTACTTAGAGAATTTTTTTGTATACCATAAAATTGAAAACAAAGTAGATATATATATAGGTTTTTATGAGTTAAATATAAAGTCATATAAATGTTCTCTTTAATACGAAAAACAGAATACTAAATAGAAAAGTAATAAGTTTATATATATACTCGTATCTCTTGGGTTATTTGTACTTTGCAAATATGTCAAGTTTCTAGTCACTATACAATATATTTATACCCTCGAAAATATGTAAAAAAATCATCCTAAGAGCATGGTATCAATATCTAATGATATATATCATATAATATAAATTAAAAAGTTATTAAATGTTGAGAACAATTGGATAATTGCTGCAGACATGAATAATAGTGACCATAAATTGCATAATAATGTTTTATATAAAAAAAAAATAGAAATAATTTGTATATAAGTCTTCCAAGAATGAAACGAGTGTTTTATATGTAATAGTTTACACTATCTATGCTTAGATTCAGAATCATAGATAAATATACTATGAGTTCATGTAATTTCTATAAATGAATAGTTACGTTCGATTCCTTTAGATCTCGTAGTTTCAAGTTTTAATATATTTGTCTACATAATTTATGTGTGTTGTGCGTGAGTGAGGTTATATTAGTGTTTATATATTATTCTGGTTTTAGTGAGTGTGTATATTTAATATAGCTTATTATTATGTATTTATGTATTATATGTATTGTAAGTTCCATTCCACATAATCATGTGTCGCTGTATGACATGTTCTGTGAGAAGTACAACCACATAATTGCTAAGTACCCGTGTGTAATACTATTCTTATACAACAATGGATAAAATACAAATACATCATCAGTCACTATTCATTAGCAATATAAATAAAATAGATAAAAAGCATATCGATAGCTAATATATATACACAATAATGAGATACATATAATGAATGAGTACTAACAAAGGAATAATAATATCATTACATAAATAATTATTAACTAAGCATCGTACAGTTAACTTAATAATCAACCTAACATAATACTATAATAATAATAACATTACGGCTCTACTAAAAACCTAGGGCAGTTTAAAGTAAAAGATACAATTGGGGATATTTCCCCCAGATGATAGTATATAATATAATAATATACTGATAATATCATAAATAATGATATAATGATAATATAATGATAATGATAATGATATGTTCAAATAAGTTAATAGTGAACATATAAATTAATTTTAATCTACAATATACACACTTACTCACTGTAGATCTAAAAAATAATGATTGTTACAAAAATATAATAAATACTCATAAGTTGCACACTTTATCTCAGATTAATGTGATCAAAAGTAATATTGGAAGAGAAAAGTAATTTAAATCAAAATTAGTCCTATTGTTTTAATAGATTATATTATATTAATTATTATTGATATACCAATTATATTATTATTATTATAGTAATTAAAATTCATATATTTCACTATTCTACATTTTTATGTCAAAAGATATGTAGAATTAATGATGTTCATTTCCATCGAATTATTCATATTGAGCGAATGTCCGTGAGGACATACATAGCTTTATATGTCTACTCAACTCTTTACCGCTCTCGTACATATAGGATTTTTTATCCATTTTTTTCTTTTTCTATATAGTATTCACATCATTTATATTAATGTTTAGTAAATGGACGTTCATAGGACGACGCAAATTACCTACCAATGTTTTTAGTGTTGAGTCATGCATGCAAAGATCGATCGCATTGATTTCAATGCGTGATTGTCATAGTTATCTATGTGAATAATAATTATATTATGATTAATATTTTATAATAATAAATATATACATAATATTAAATAATTATATAATCAAATAACTATACACGCATTACATATTATATATATAATCGTTAACCATAAATAATTTATACAATATAATTATATATACAGTAATATTAATTAAATTTAATTAATCAATATAAAAATGCTGATAGTTCATAAATATTAGATACGTTATTTTATAAAATCGATTAATCACACTCAATTACAATAAAATACACATTAAAATAAAAGAAAGTATATTTGTGATACAGCAGAGCGTATTTCAAGATTGTACATCGTCAAAACAATTTACACTAAATCTTAAGGAGTGTTTTGAGATGTTTTAGGGTATAGTAAAGATCGATTCAATTGCTCTCTGTATCACGGCCTATCTTCTGCTAGTCAGATCGTCTGATCAAATCTCTAACTAATGTCTAAGTTACAGCGCAGCTCAGTGAGATAAAAACGGGCAGCTTATGCATGTATCAGAGCTATATGAGATGATCCTTTATGTATTATGTCTTTATTTGTTCCAGTAAAATGGTTAATCAAATCTCTAGATCTCACACCATATCACAAATGTCTAAAGATACTTTCTAGAGAAATATGTTTGATAAAAAGTTATGTAGATATTGTTCATTTAACTCCGGGGTTGACACCGTTATTAGATAAAAAAATTATACTCTGTAATAGTACAACTATCAACAATGAACTAACTATAACGTTCTAATTGCTAGACCATATCATACAACAACAATCAAAATTAAACAATAATCTAACACACACATCGAGACATACCATTGAAATTTTATAGTACAATATAAAACTATACATAAAAGCACTTATGATAAATAATTATTTTGATAGTAGTCCAAAAACAGAGAATATATAAGCATACTAATAAACTATCAATAAAATATTATAATATAGTTCTACGCAATGTAAGTGATAAAGTATCGAAACCTAGTATAATTGCTGATTAGATAAAAGTAAACAAATTCTTATTAAACAACACAAATATGATAATTATTAGATAAAAGATATTTTGTTATTATTTAATTGCTGTATAACCAAGAAGTCACTGAACATCTGAGGACGATCAGTAATAGATGCTTCCACCACATTTATCCATCAATTATCATAATAAGAGAATACACTAATAGGGGCTCACCTTTCCACGAGAAATAGCCGTCTAGCAACAATGGTACGTAGAAAGCCCACACATACTTACAGTAAGAGATAAGGCTAATAGAACCTCTTATTCCTATCCATCTTAAGCTAGAACCTATAACTGCTTATACTGTATGTACCACCCACAAATAGACAAAATTAAAATATTAAAATAGTATAATAATAAATAAATAATATATAAGAATAAAAAATTTGATAAGATATATATAAAGATATAAATTTTATGAGAATGTACAAAAATATAACAAGAACAATATAATATCACAACACCCTCCATAAATCCCGAGAAAAAATTTTTGACCCACCTACCCGCCAACCAACAATAATAAATAATAAATATAGTTAGTATTTTTTAAAAAGAAACATCAAATATTTTGAAATAAAAAAATTAATATAAAAGTATAATTTAAATAAAAAGTTTATATGTGTATGTTATACAAAATATGAACTATTGAATCAATTATAGTATCAAATTATGTAATCAACATAGATCAATAATCATAGATCATGGAATGGGTAGATAAGGAACAGACGTGCGAGTGTATGATTTTATATAAAGTGAGTCTCTTTATCTATTTTACTGATTTATATATCTGATTTTATTTGATCACCTAGGAAAAAGTTAGGAAGCAAATTCTTGTTATTCAATCAGAAAAAAACTATTATCACAAACATCAAACCTATTAAAAAAATATTTTAAGCACTATATTTTAACCATAAAGAATTAATTCAAAGTTAAACTTATAAAACTTATAATAATGATATATATAAAAAATTAAAAAATACAAACAAATTAATGCTAAAGGGATACTTGAATATTATATAATATAAAAAACTAATCCTTGAATAAATCAGAATATATTTATTCCTTCCTTGCAAATATATACGAATTGTTTACATAGAATCACAACCGCAACTGGCCTTCAGCAAATCTATGCATCGCACAACTCTGATCTCCTATCCTCAGCTCTACTGACTTTATTCTCTCCATGTAACTAAGAATATGTGCTTCCTCCTTTTCATCTTACATCGCACAATCCATTCGAGTTCTTCATGTGTTCTAGGGAGGAGACTGCCGTATAAGGTTAAACTTCGTTTGATATTTACAGTTATTGATTCCTCCTCCTCAACGGGGCGGTTCCAGAACCACCATGTGTCTTCCTCTTCCCTCATCTTCCTCTTCGCGTTCCTCATTCCTCGTTCTGTCTCTTATGCACTCGAATCATTTCCACTCTTCCCCACCCACTCTCCATGCAACTCGTCAACCTTCTAAAGATCCTTAACGTATCTAAGTAACCAGCACCTCCCTTCCGCCGAAGGGGTGCACTCGTCCGAAACCTCGCATTCCAGGCAAAGACCTCTCGCGAATAACGTGCACACCAACAAGAAGAAAGCAAGCCAGGAAAATATATATACCACATTCTTGAGCTTGGGACAAACTATCTAGATTAAATATTTATATTTAATCAATATTTTATTAATTAATTTAATTTGAATTTCTTTAATGTATATATAATTAATCTTTAATATTATTTCATTTAATATTTAAATTTTAATTTCATTATATTTAATTTTTTATTGGAATATTTATTTATTATTATTATCCGTCTTATACTCTCTATTTTTCTTCCTATCTTTGTCCTATCTGAGTTATCTATTTTATCTTTAAGCATCTCTGTTCTACCTTTTTTTTTTTTTTGGGTGGCGCCACCGCACGACTCTATTTTCAAATGCGCACCAAGCTCCGTCAGCACGGCACGCACCGCACCTCACTACATTGGTTACACAGATTTTAGATGGCCCGCATCGCACAGGGCAGCGCGACCATAGCACGCGCAGGCAAATGCCATTATGCGCACCGCACAGCACCTGCGAGGTTCAAAATGCGCACAGAGCTCCGACCAGCCACGCCCTCCAGCTGTACTGCCTATAATCTATTTTCCACATAATTGTGTTACCGCGCATCGAGCGGCGAGGAGCACAACACCATAGCACCGTCACACATATAATTTCGATTTCAATTTCATGTCTTCCGTGAAAATCCTCCCACGACTGTCCCAGCCACAATTCGACATCCAGCTCTAGATTTTCCACTGCACAACAACCTATAACGTAACGGTCACGAGCCGGTAACTACATCAACATTATTTAATACTAGATTTTGATTATAGTGAGGCTGCTACCACGCACCGCCACCCCCGACCTTAGTCATAGCAATCCCCACCCTCTTACACACATAATAAATTAGAATAGTTTGTCCTTTTAAATTATCTTTGAACTATCTGAAACTAACGTTAGATCTTGGAAGCATTAGAATTACAGTTAATTTTAAATTTATATTTATTAGCAAAAAACACTAAGTAAACTATTTCAATAAGTAATCAAAAGAAATGTTATTGAAAATATTATAGATGAATAATATAAATGTCAAAAATAAAAAGAAAGAAAGAAGTAAGATATATATATATATTAATATATTATATATATATTATAAGAAAAAAGTTATAAGATAATAATAAAGAAGAAGAATGTAAAGATATATCAGAAGTAAGAAAGATAAAAAAAACAAATAAAAATAAAAAAAAAAACAAAAAAAATTATTTGATTTTTCAAAAGTATAAAAATATATTAATTAACCACAAATAATTTATTAAAATTAACTATGATACATTATATCTATAATCGCATTTCTACAGGCATTAGCACCTCCATTATAATGAAATTGGATACTGCCTGATTGCAAAAATACATTATCTAAGTACCCTCTTAGCAACTATTCAACTATATCTATCTACTTTTCACCCCTTGCTAGTTTATTCTACCTTAAAAAAACTTATAGATATCATAGTTATCCGGTTTTAAGCCGTCTGGAATCAAAACACAAAAACAACATTTTAACGTGTCAGAGAGTAGCAGATCACACAATGGAAAAAAGATTTTTTTTTCTTTTTTACGTATGTGAATTGAATATAGTTACATATAATCACAGTAATACTTTTTCAGATAGAAATTTAATGTCGACCAAATCCCCCCTTCTCCTATCTTGACCACAAAAAATACCCCTCCCCCAGTTGACAACCTAACCTCTAATTTCGTTATGTAGATTATCTCAGACTCGATTACTAAAAAGGAAAACCAACTTAAAATACTATTTCAATCACGATTATGAACGGATAAATATTTACTTGTCTACTTTTGCAATTAATTGAATTTAATTTTCTATTTTTTTCTCCATTATTTATTTTAGTGGGAAATTTTTTTCATCACGTTCTAAAATACATGAAAATAATACTTGTAGACTAAAAATTAAACCATAAATAATTAATTCTTAAATTAATAATTATATATATAATATATAATAATAATAAATAAATAAGAATAATAATAATAATAATAATAATAATAATAATAATAATAATAATAATAATAATAATAATAATAATAATAATAATAAATTAATAATAAATATATAATAATTAAAAATAATAATAAATTATATATTATAAATTAATATATATATATATACTATCATAATATATAATAATAATAATTATAATACTGCTACTACTAACAATACACCAATAATATATATATTATTTAATATTATATATATTAATTATACTTCCACTGCAAGAGAATAATGCTAAACACGATACATAGAAAATAAATTTTTATATATATTTTACCAATTACTATCAAAAGATTCTATTGGAGGGAAAGAGAGGTAATTAAGCATTTTTATTATATATATATATTTTTTTATAAACCATACGTTAATCTATAATATGATAACTTTATTGGATATCATTATATTTTATTTTGTAGAGAAGGATAGTAGGAGAGTATAATCAGGGGGATTATTGTAAGAGCGGAATTTTTATAACGTTACCGAACAATCTCAAAACCTGCCCATACTTAAACAGGTTTTGGGTTGAGTTGGGATGATTTTGGGTTAAATTACCTTACATGTAATAAAAAAAAAAAAGCCCACCTATAAAATAAAATAAAATCAGGATATTTCAATTTCAAAAATTACTATATTTTATTTAATAACTAAATAAAAAAAAAACGGTGAGATTATAAATTAAATGAAATTAATAAAATAGATAAAAGATAAATAAAATTAGTGTAGAAAATTTACATTAATAAAAAATTATACTAAAATAAGGTATTTCCAGGGGTAATTCTAAGAGTCACAAAGACTCTCATACCTAATCAGAAATCAATTAAAACATTATCCATACTATATGATCCTTGACTAATATTTATCTATATATTACTACTGTATCTATAGTTATGTCCTATGCAGGAGGATGTCTGCATAGCGTTAGTCTTCGTCATCTAGCAGCATTTACTATCTATTTAATTATAATTGACAGTATGGATTATTATAATCAGTAAATACAGTACAGTTCAGAATGATCTAAGCCTTTATAGAATTATATAACGTGCATTTGAATATCGTAAATGACTTTTCATAAAATAAGCATTACATAATCCCAGTAAGTCCGTAAATTATTCTATATAACGTAGGACCACAGCTACCTAGGTGAAATTAGTAGTATGTATCATGTAAGTGCAAACTACCTTTCACAAGGAATCAACTAGCTACCCCTCAATATTTATTATTGATTTACTCCAATGAAGAATATAGCAGTAATCGAATTAACTGCACTAAATTAGCTTCTAAGTAATAAACAAAGAAGCACAGTCATTAAGCACCCTCCAGCCTACAAAAAAATTCACACTTAGTACCCAACTGGCCACAGACATGCTTAAAACAAAAAGTTAACTAAAAAATTGATATAGGTGACTTAGAAAATAATCCATTGGGATGTGAAATAATCAACTTATAAATAAACAGGCTCAAAATAACTTTCAAATTAAGCATATAACTTTATAGTATATAAATCAAAAAATATATATAAACTTAATGAATAATATACCAGTAAGCGGTAAAGAAAATATAAACTCATAACATAATATCCCTACCCGAGAAGAAAATATAAGTATATATAAGTATATCTCACGAAAATTACAGTAATTATTATATTATTATTTATTATATTATATCATATTATATTTAATTATTATTATTATTATATATTATTATTATTATTTATATAATAATATTATATAATTTATTATTTATTTTTCAAATTATGCAAGTGCGTGTGTTTATCCATTATCATTGCATTAGGATCCGAAATCAAACATTTGATAAAAGTAAAAATAAAATAATATAAATATTGTAATAAAGATAGAAAATTATGTAAAGTATATAATGTAAAAAATAGATTATTAATCATAATTTATATTAATTAATAAATCACAATGTTAAACCTGAATAGTAATTATACCTTAAACTAAGACTATAATATAGTCATATATATCAATGTTGACAACATTTTCTAAATAAAAATTAGCCATATGTACCCTTGCTATTATATAAAATTATATATAAATTGAGTAAAAAAAAATTCAAAATCATTTTTACCGCAGCGCCGCATGTAAGTATACATTATTGTATTCACGAACTAGAAAATATTGAGGAAAAAAAAATATTTGATTTTCTACTAAACTATTATATCACAATGTGAAAAGTATATATACTATATACTATTATATATATAATTTTCAAAAGGCTCTCCCTTAGGCTTTTTTGGCCCTTATTATATCCTATATTATAAAATATAATTAATCTCTGTTTTTTTTTATTTTAATTAAATAATATTAATAAATATAAAATATATTATATTTATATATAATAATTAAATAAAACTTTTCTATATTTTCTTAATTTATTTATTATGTTTATTTTATTATAATATAAATAATAATTAATTTATATTATTAACATATTTAATTGGCAATCTTTTTCTATCTAGGAGTAGAGTAATAAAATATCCGATTTCTTAATAGTTCTATGCCAACCTCTATTATATTATCTAAGACTACTCTAGTAATGCAGTTATAAAAATAATATAATCAATAATAATATAGGATCAACAAAATTATTATCTTAATTAAATTTAATTAATATATTTAGTAAATAATATATGAATTAAAATTTACAAATAAAAAGGATAAGTTAAATTAACTAGCATTAGCCGATAAACTATATATTGTTAATTATTTAGCTATGATTCATAAATAATACATAATATAGAATATTATATTTAATTAAAAATCTATGGCTGTAACTTATATATAATTAATATAATTTATTTAATATATTTATATATATTATAATATATATATATAGTAATATATAATAATATTAATATATATATTATATATAATTATTAATATTATATATATATATATGATACTATATATTAATATATATAATATATATATATATAATATATATAGATATATATATATATTATAGTTTTCTACTACTCAAGAATATTTAATTGACTCAATTTTACAGTTGGCTTTATGAAAGATATGGGATATACAGTAAAAAATTACTATAACGACACCCATCATAATGTATAACGTAGAGGCTACAGATTATCAATTAACTAAAAACATAAATTTTCACAGTAGCCTCTATGATACAATAAATATATGCTGTATTTATATAGTAGTTACGAAAATTTGAAATTTTACTTATTATTTACCTAACCTAACTCTATAATTAGCCTTAACCAACTTTTATAAGTAGTATATATATACATAACCTAATTGTAATTACCTAAAGAAACAGTTAATAAAAAAAATATAATACAATTCAACCCTACTTATAACATTCTAAATTTTATGATATCAATTAGAGCTAACCTGAATTTTTTTTTTTGATCCGACCTCCCGTTCCCTGTGGGCGTTAAGTATACTTTGATACCCAATATAATTATAATATAATACTATATAGTATAGTATATATTATATGGTATAAGTTATAATTCTAGATAGATATAAAATCTATATTTTCCATTTTAATAAAAAAAAAAATTTAATACTTTTATTTATGAAATTAGAAATTTATTAATTATTTTTATATTATGATATATATTATGATTAATTATAATATATAATATATATAATTATATAATATATAATAGATACATATTTAATATTAGGATTAGTATAATACTGTAACCGATTAGTATCGTATATCAGTGGTCCGTATCCCTTCGTTAGTGAATTGGTAGCAATGCTACCTAAGTATATACCTAGGTCTCATTATGTGAGTGTAATCGGATATCGGTTATTCGTAGTTTAATTATGGCTGATACTTACTTATATCATTTTTGCGTAGTGAGAAGAATTATGTGAAGAATAAAAAGAAAAATCAATTATTCATGTTAGATCGATTATAGATAATAATTTAAAAATTACTGATAAAGATAATCCTTAAGCTAGCTAGAAACTCACACAATTTAAATGGCCTCTCCGATCGGTAGATACCTACTTACTAATGAAGGTTAACATTATAAATAGCATTAACCGTATAGACCTATGCTCGAACTAGCATTATCAAATGAAAAGAAAAGATTCACGACGACGAGAGGAAGAGCGCACATGAAATCGAGCAAGACACCTGGGCGAATAACAGCATCTATATAGAGAATTAATGGTGGATGGTCGCTTTTTTCAGCAAATTTGTATTGACGTTATCGCATTTTTAAAAGAAAATGATGAGGAGAGTGTGGAAATACCCTTCGAGAATCGCACAAAAACCCCAGAATCGAAGATATAGTGAATGTGTGTGGGTGATGTCAGAACAGATTTGATGAGTTGAATTGTATTATAGCTGATGCATCGAATTTATATAAAGGAGTTTACAAAGAACTGGGCAATTAGAACATTGACCACTAAGATAAAATTTAGTGATTCAAATTTCTTGAACATTGCAAATTTTTGTCATAATTTGTATTCGGAATTAAATACGATATATTTTCATGCTAAATTTATTTTGTTAAAACTCTCCACGCAGCGAATAAGTTTACGCTTATATTAAAGAAGTCCTTGGTCTAAATCTATTTTACTTCTGATATGTATTTATTCATTGCTGCTTAAGCCAAGAGAACTTTATACCTATTTAGTAAAGTTTACTATAAGATCGTGTAATAATATAATATTATAATTATTTACTATCGTTTCTTATTTTAAACTAGAATTACTCATTTGCAGTTGAGTGTTTACTTTATTTATTTTTTCTTTATTCATAACAATCACCACATTATCTAATCTTTCTTTCCATAGACATTCACATCGACATATAACTTATCTATTACAAACAACACCACCTCTTGCAAATCTGATATAATTTGACTTATCCATGGCTAGTAGAAAGAAGACAACACTGTAACCTTCCACTCAATATAATTATGAAACTCCACCAAGGCTACTGATTCGTGTGAAGAATGCTGCCTTATTTACATACCCCAAACTTCTACACTGATGTTCTGATTAATTGGGATATAACCATATTACTATTTTGTATATTATTTTGACTACCCAGGTGGATTAGATCATAATATATCCATATGGCTGGTAAACACAAGTGGAGTATATCAGTAAAATTACAGAAGACTTATACCTGTTAGCAGCCACTCTGCAAAGGAATATTTATACAAAAAACCAAAAAGTACTTGATAAAGTGGAGAGGCTATAACAAACTAATTGTTTTATGGCTTGCCAATTCTTAATAGCTAAATACGATCCATCATATCATCCATGAAGAAGAAATAGAGTAAAAAACACCGGAAAGGCCAAAACCATTCAACTTAGTAGCCAGATGACCACTAAAAATCATTATGAATAAAGCGTTCATTACAACTAGTTAGACAATGACCTTACCCCTCTGACAAAAAATCCCTCATTGACAGTGTGAGACCTTAAGCTATAAATCAAGAATAATGTGTGTTACTAATGAGTCAATAGGAATCTCTGACTGTAAACTAATGAAGTGCACATCTCCTGGTCTTATTCTCTTTTAAAGGGGGGGATTTATATTGGGAAAACTTCCCCCCCCTGGGTTCCAAAAAAAGGAATAAAAAACTAAAGTGGGTTTTAATGTTTTAAAATAATTCAAAGCAGACAGTAGGTTGGGTCTGTAAGACAGCATCAAATTGGATTACAAGATCTACCTGAGCACAGAAGACATATTAAAAAGCAGAAGAGGCAAGATGAATTAAGAATAATTTCTGTATATATAAGCAGAAAAAAGAAGAGTTAATATATTAGTCAAATGAGTTTTTTCTTCCGACGAAGTATGAAGATCACCCAATGTTGATTATATCATGGATTGCTGATGATGTCATGTTGTGTTGATGATTTCATGTACAGTAGTTTTAGTAATAGCAATTTAACAATTAACTCGAACAAGACCCTAATATATAACAAATAATAATAATAATTCTCTCTAACTTCGTGAGAAAAACACAAAATAGAATTATATAATGCCATCATCGGAACTCGTG
>JABUQX010015740.1:22500-30594 GCA_015478945.1 Trachelipus rathkii | reverse complement strand
GCGATTTGGAGCAGCCTAATATAAATAAAATTCTTTATATATATATATAGTTATATATATATTAAATATATATATAATAATATATATATATATATATATATATATATATATATATAATATATATATATATATATATATATAATAATATATAATATATATATATACTATATATAATATATATATATTATATATATAAATTATAATAATATATATAATATATATATATAATATTATAGCATGTTGTGATGAGAATTCAAACCTCTAGAGCGACACTAACTCGGAGGGCTGATAGAGCAAACTATAAGGAACATTTATTGTTAAATAAGTTATGTTGTATGACGCTTAAGATTCAACACCCTTTGAAATGATGTAAGTATAAATACCACGTGATGTTTGTATTTATGACGCGTCGTTATTATATGAGTAACCGGTAAGATTTTATACATTTTATACTAATTTTTACATGTAGGTATGGCGCTACTTCGTCCATTTTACCTGTATTTCTCACTGACACCGTAAACATTATTATTACTATGTCGGTTACTCGTAAAGAGTGTTATATGATATATATATAGTTATATAGAAATATATAGATATATAATAGTTAGTATTATATTTATATTATATACTTATAATAATATAATACTATGATATATTATATATATATAATATATATTAGATATATTATATATTATATTTATATATATACTATAATATATATATATATATATTATATATATATATATATATATAATATATATATATATAATATATATATAACTATATATATATAGTGATATATATATATATAGTATATACATCTTCCCATCTACCCTCTTATCCCCAGATTGGATGAGGTGCGTACGCTACACCGGAACAAAAGTAGTAGAGAAGAGCATGACGTAAGCCGAAAAGAAAGCCCCTCTTTACCGTCCCCTTTATACCCTTAAGTGACAACTCGTTGCAGTCAGAAAAATCAACCCTAGGGTTTCACGAGACTGCGACGGGACCCCTCATTATGGTACCTCGTCACATGTAGGGTTCATTCCGTGGTAAAGCCACAACGCATACACCTCTCAGAAACCCAGCCAATTCATTCCTGTTATAACACCTTTTATTCTCAAGAGCCATGCAAACTCACATTCCTCTCAAATTCAAGGATTCCTTTACTGACTCAATCCACTTTTTCTCTTCGGTCTCTCAGCCTGTCGATTTCCAGCACACTCACCACTATTCATCCACTTAGCTAACAGACTATCATCCATACATTTTTTTATGACCAAATCATCTCAATGTACTCATTTATTCTCTCATTTAAGCCTTTCTTCACAACACATAACTAATTAATACGTTCATTCCTTATTTTATCACTTCTTCTCACACCTAACACGCGCAAGCTAAGAAATCCATGCTGAACACATCGTACTTAATCTATACTCTTGTAGCAGACCCATAGTTTCAGCTACTATACTAATTACAACAGGTAAACGAATACTTCTTATGCAAAACCCTACCGCACTGCCAACTTAGTTCTTACATCCACGGCAAGGATTTATTGCACCATTCCCGCTTCTACTATTCACAACATTCCTACTTCACTCTGCATCATCCGTTCCCCCTTTGTCGAAGATCCAACATATATTTTAAATATTTATAACTTAGATAACTTGTTTTCGGCAGTTGCTCAGCATCTAATATTACTTCACAGAGCAGCGGACTGCTCCTCATTCACCACATACCTTTTTCCTTTATCTTCATTTTCTTTCAAACCCCTCCCCTTTTACATACTTTGCTAAACCGCCTCTGACCGATCCTCCTCAAACCTCTTATAATTCTGAAAAAAAAGGATCAACATACAATAAGCATGACACCCTCCACTCTCTTCCCTTATCTATCATTTTACCACCTTCCCCTGCCACCCCTACCTCTAATTATTTCATAACTCCATCCACATCGCAAATTAAATAAGCCAAAGAAGTGGAACACGTTGACTGCTCCACTCGGTTCATAAATAGTATAAACAAAAACCTTCAGACGCAAGAAAGCAGCACACGCTCCTTCGTCATACATACTTTTTGATTCCTTAAAAGCGCTACCACCAAACTTAACTAACACCTGCCATAGAGCTTCCCTATTAATCCTATCATGCACCTGTTGCAAATCCATAAAACCTATATATAATTTATACTTCTTCTCTCTCAATTTCTCAATCATTTGTTTCAAAGCAAAAATTTGATCAGCACATCCTCTACCACTGCACCTTGTTCTTCATCAATCAGTCCTTTCAGTCTTTCGACGTGCTCTTTCAACCAAAGTAAAAGCATATATCTCCCCTACAACACTTAGTAATCTAGTTCCCCTATAGTTCTCCTCATTCCCTTACCCTTATATAAGGGTACTATTTCTGTTCTCCTCCAATCCCTCGAAAATATACCCTCTTTGTTGCACAACTTCCAAATCCAATCAATCACCATCTCGCCTCCATTCTTGATCATTTCACCAGTAATTCCTTCTATGCTTGCAGATTTATCACTCTTCAACTTTCCCACTCTATCCATTACCTCCTCCTTACTAATAACCTCATCCCGAAAATACCTATTTCATCTTGCACCTTTAATCCCACACACATTCACTATCGCCTCTTCATTACTGTCAATGTTATGCATATTTTGAAAGTATTTTTTTTTCTCCCCACTCTTCTCGCATCCATTTCATCAGTTACGAAAGCACCATCCCGATTTGCGTGAACTTACATGATATGTTTGAAATGAGCTTAAAATGATCCTGAAAAAGTTATGGCGTCTCTTAATTTGATATTTGCAATATGTAAAATTTAAACTTACTGGCAGATGTTTCTTTATTTTTTTTTTATAGTATTATGGTTTTAAAGAATTATTTTTTTTATTTCCCCACCACTCAGTGGTCGGAGCACTAGGAACTCTAGCAAATGTTCGAGTGTCATACATCTACATAATTCTTCAGTTTCTTTTAACGTTTTTATTGTCTAAAGCTCATTTCAAACCTTTTCAGCATGTTTCCTATTATTATTATTATTATTATTATTATTATTATTATTATTATTATTATTATTATTATTATTATTATTATTATTATTATTATTATTATTATTATTATTATTATTATTATTATTATTATTATTATTATTATGCTAATTATTTTAAACATGCCAATTTTGTCTTTTTGTCCCCTTAGTGTTCGACATTTGGTTTCACTTTTTAAATAAAAAAAAGATATTACAATAATTAATTTTGTTAACCTCAAAAAATTAGCAATTTATAAAAAAATTTAAGGTTTTATTATTATTATTATTATTATTATTATTATTATTATTATTATTATTATTATATTATTATTATTATTATTATTATTATTATTATTATTATTATTTTTTTTTCTTATTAATTATTGTCATTAATTAAAAATAGACCAGACTCTTCCAAAGAAATTATTATTATTATTATATTATTATTATTATTTTATTATTATTATTATTATTATTATTATTATTATTATTATTATTATTATTATTATTATTATTATTATTATTATTATTATTATTATTATTATTATTATTTATTATTATTATTATTATTATAAAATTTCAAATGTGCGCGAGCGTTGCCGTGTAACAACTTACTCGTTCGCAGCGCGAGTAAGTTGTTACACGGCAACTCTCGCGTAGATTTTAATTTACTTATTTTATTATATTATTATTATTATTATTATAAAAACATTTCATACGTGCGCGAGCGTTGCCGTGTAACAACTTACTCGCGCTGCGCGCGAGTAAGTTGTTACACGGCAACGCTCGCGCACATTTTATTTTATTATTTTATTTATTTATTTTATTTCTTAATTTTAATTTTTATAGTATTTATATTTATTATCAATCTTTTTATTATTATATACTATATCTATTATATTATATTATATATATATATAATAATATATATATAATATATATATTATATATATAATATATATTATATTATATATATTATATATATATATATATATATATATATATATATATTATATAATATTTTAAATATATAGAGGCTGCCCCATTCTGGCTGCTGAGGCCAAAAACTTGGAAAGGACGTAGCAGGCTGAAATTTGTGAGTGATAGAAGCGAGCGAATGAAAATAGGGTACTAATGTTAGAAGCGAGGAATGAATAGAGTACTAACTGTTAAATTAGTGGCCTTAGCAAATATATACTATATATATATTATAATAATATAATATAATATATATAATATATATATATACTATATATATGAATATATATTATATATATATATATATATATATATATATATATTATTATATTATATATATATATATATTATAATATATATATATCATATATAATATATATATATATATATATATATATATTATATATTATATATATATATATATATATTAATATATATATATATAATTATATATATATATATATATATATATATATATATATATATATAGTACATCAATAGTGTATTAATAATATTTACGCACATATGTACGCGAGCGCAGCGTGCGAAGTGTGCAAAAGCGTCCATTTTAGGTATGTATGGTGTTATTTTGTTCAGTATGATTTTTTCTAGAAGTTTACATAGTGTTATAATAGTGAGATGATGCTGACCGGTTATAGGGGTCTTTTACGTTTGCAACTTTTTTTATATTATTGGCTTTGTTCCAGATAGGTTACGTTCGTTACGAGGGATGGAATTTATTTAAGCTTTGAATGAAAAATATTATATATATATATATATATATATATATATATATATATATATTATTATTATATATATATAATATGATATATATTATATATATAATATATAATATATATATATATATATATATATATGCTAATTGGATTAATGCGGTGTTGCTAAAGGTGTTTGAGATATTTGTTTGAAATGCTGTCTGGATCTATTTCTGGTGAGCTTTTGAGAAACATTATAGTGTTTTGTAAATCAGTTGTGGCTATTCTATTGTTAGGTCGTGGTTGATTTTTATTTTCTTGAGGACTCTGATAATTTTCATTTTTTGTGCGTGTGTGTTTATGGCTTTGGTTTGCAAAATGTGTTGCGAGGATGTTTGCGTGTTGTTTAGTGGATTGAGGGTTTTGTGTGTTTGGGTTTTTAAAAGACTCATGGGTATGCGTTTGAGGGTTATTTGCATTTTTAGGCATTCCTATTGTTTTCCACATACTTGTGTTGTTCGTGTGTTAAATGTTTTTTGTTAGGAAGGTTTGGAAGCTATTCGAAGTGTGTTTTTTCGTTGGGTTTGCGATTTGTGTGTTTAGGGTGTTGATCTGTGTTTGAGTTTGTAGTGATGTTGGTACTGATTTTCTAAGTGAATTGAGTTGTTTAATTAATCTTTCGATTTCCGGTGTTAGGGTTGGGTTATATGTCTTGATGTATCCTGTGTAAATGTTTTGATTTGCAGCTTTTTGGATTAGTAATGTAAGATTTTCATTACTTTTATTGAAGTATGAGGGCGTTTTTTGATATTTCAGAGGGTGTGTGCTTTGTTTTTCCATCGCCGATTTGTGAATTTTAATCACAGACGCTTTTTTGTAATTTTTGTGTATGTTTTCTTGGGTTTTGGGGTGTTTCGTTTTGTTAAGCATTTTGATATTTAGATAATGGGGAGGTGGTCGAAGTTTAGATCGGTTAGTGTTGACGCAGTGAAGTTTGTGCGCAGATTAGGTGAGCCATAGTGTTTGGTCGGTGGTGTTATGGAAATTTGGCTAATTTGTGGTGAAATTCTGGTGTGGCAGTTTATGTTGTTTAGAATGTTTAGGTTTTCTAGGTTTGATATGATATGTGTTCCACTATTGTCTGCTTCTTGGGCGTTGTATCATGTTGGATGGTGGGCGTTGAAGTCGCCTCCCATTATGAGATTTGGGAGGTTTGAGATGGGGGTGAGATTTGGGGTGTAGTTTCTGGGGACATTGTGGTGAGGTGTGGTGGGGAATGTATAGGTTTATTAAGTTGTGTGGCTTTTATTTACCATCGTTGCGAAAGATGTATTTTTTATGGTGTTTGTCCGTTTATTGCAGTTGTGATATCGTGGAGGTGATGTTTGTATATGGTAGTGTGTTGTGTATGAGAGCTAACAGTGTATAGTTTTATGAGATTTGAGGTGTGTAAATGACATCGTAACTGTAGAATTTTGGTTCTGGATGGTTTTCGGGTAGGTATGCTTCTTGGATCAGGGCTATGTGGATATTGTGTTGTTTTAAGAAGACAATCTTTTCTTTGTTTTTGTTAGTGGAATGTCCGTTAATGCCTAAATTGCAATATGTTAATGATGTGAGTTTGTTTGTGTGTTATAGAATTGGCAGTTATTGGGGGTGGAGTGCAAACTTGACAGATCCAATTGTGTTGAAAATGAAATGGTGAGAGAGTAGTGAAAGGTGAGCAGCGTTTGTGTATCCACTGCTCACTTCTATTGCAACGGATTGAGTTTCTTCTTACTATTTTTTGGGGGCATATATTAAATTTCGGGTTGCAAGGTTTTGTTTCTAATCCCCGGCTTTTTGTAGAAGAGGCTGCAGGCAATAAGCGGTTTTGGCTTTCGCCCTTTAGGGCTGAGGGCCTTATCCCTCCGAAGGAGGGGTAATGCCGCTTACACCTTCGGTGATCCCCCCCTAAGGATCACACCCTTTCACAGGGGTGCATCCCCTTCGGGTTTCCTCTCGGGATGTGATGTGTTGCTTTAGATACTCTTGGTTAATGAAAACTGTTTATTCGTAAGTTAGGTACGTTTATGTTTAAATATTACTATGACAGTGTGAAATTAACACTGATTTGTAGAGAAATGATGAGTTTTTTGTAAGATATTAGTGTTAAACTGACGATGATTGTGTTAGAAACGTGAGTTAGGCTAATTTTTTTTGTTGAGTAAAATGTTAGGTTTTGCCCGAGAATTTTGCTAATGTCTACGTTTTATTCCATAGTTCAAATGATGTTATTATACTCGAGACGAGTGACACTTTTGATGAAGATAGTGTCAATTCAATAGTTCATGATGCTGGTATCTTTGATAGAATGATCACTTTGTTAAGGGATTTTGTTAGATAAAACGTCTTTACCTTTTGCTGATATGCGGGAAAAGTGGGAACATGTCGAGTATTGTGTGAATCCTGTTAGCTACTTTACCTTGGATAAGTAGGGAATTTCAAGATGTTAGCGGATTATTCAATATGCGAGGTATGTTAGGTTTGCATTTGTGCATTATATTCTTAGTTAAGGTTGATATGTTAGCCTTTATTGATGCTAAAACTTTGTTTGTTAAGAATATATTCGTAGGTCAGTATATAACAGAACTTATCTTTTATGTTATGTTTTATCCAAAATGATACTTCGAAATATGCCTTGAATCAATAGTTTAATAGATCAATAGGCGGAATGGGTGGGTAGGAGAGTGGGTGGTTTGATTACCTGATTTACTGATTTACTGCTTTTAAAATCAGTAAACTATTACGCTTCACTGTGATATTTTATTCAAGAATTATTTTTTTATGTTATGTCCAGGTAAAAATTGTTTTTTTATGTAATGTTGTTAACACTTTGTTTATGTTTGCAATTATTCGTTGGGGATTATGAATATTTATGACTAGGTAATGAATGAATTTTTGGTTAAATATATTACGCAAGTTGAAATGAAAAAATTTGGTACGTTTTAGCCTTATAGATTCGTTTTCAGTATGAATGATTAGAAAGGAATATGCTAAATTTTTGTTAAATACGATGTTAATGTAAAATAACATTGATATGTTAGAGAAACATATGCTTGAAAAAAAAGTGTGAAATAGGTTAACGTTTGTACGAGTGTTTGGTACTTTTACTGTTGTTGTTGAAGTTTGTTATTTACGTAGTTTATCCGTACGTATGGTGTGTTTTAGGTTGTCGTTGTACATTATATTCTTAGTTCAGGTTCTGTTATGTTAGCTTTATTAAATGTAAAAACTTTGTTACGTTAGCATAAATTCGAATGGTTAGTTTTTTAAATTAAAATTAAGCAAAATATAAAGAACTTATTTTTGTTGTTT
>JABUQX010015740.1:7500-10000 GCA_015478945.1 Trachelipus rathkii | reverse complement strand
ATTATATATATTATAAGATATATGTATGTTTTTTTCTCATCCTTTAATATAAGTGTTTGCGTTAGACTTGGAACTGGGTGGGTGTTCCCATATTATTTATTATTATATTATTATATATTATATATATTTTATTAAATATGGTTATTTATATTATATTTTTATTAATTATAATATATATTATTATATATATATATTACTATATTATATATGTACTTATATATATATATATATTATATATATATATTTCTAATTATATATATATTAATTAATATAATATATAATATTTATAATTTATATATATTATTTAATATATAATATAGCTTATTAATATTATTAATATTAATATAATATAATATTAATTACTACATATATATATTTTATTAATATTATCTATTTATTTATTATATAGTATAATATATATATATATTTTATTATATTTTATATTATTAATAATTTATATATATAATATATTATTTTATTATTTATATTATATTTTTATATTTAATTAAATAGAAAGATATATACAATATTTTTTTAACTATATTATTTTTTTTATTTAATAATATTAATTATATTAATTATTATATAATATTATAAGTATATTAATATAATTTATATATATTCATAATATATATATATTATACCTTAGTTTTATATTATATATATTAAATCTATTTATATCTTATATATATTATATTATATATATAATATATTTATTTATATAATATATATATATTCTATATATATTAATATATCATATATTATTAATATATATATATATATTATATAATATATAATATTATATTATATGATATATATTTATATTAATATTAATTATAATAATAATATTATATATATATTTATATATATTTATTATTATTTTATAATTAATACCTTATATATGTGAAATAATATATAATTAGTATAGTATAGTTATATATATTGTTATTAAATGATATATTATATATAATATTATATAATCATATACTATATATATATTATATATTATCTCTATATATAAATATATATCTATATTAATATAATTATATATATATATATATATTAATAAATGGTATTAATAATAATATATATCATTACATAATATATAATTTAAAGAAAAGTATCAGGTAATTATATATAATATAATATATATTTATATATATAAATATATATATATAATGTATATATATTATATTATTAATATATACTATGATATTTTATAATTATTAAATTACAATATATTATATAATTATATTTTATATTTAATATTATATTATATTATTTATATATTATATTATATATATATATATATATTATATATATTTAGATTCTTATAATATTTATTTTTACCTATCCCATTTGTGTGTTTGCTCAATCTTATATATTATTATTTTTTTTATATTTTTAATATATAATTATTTATATATACATACTAATTTACTTATGTTTTTATTTAGGGTAATAGTCAAAAACTTAAGGGTTTGTATTGGTTAATATAGTTATTCTCACTATTTAATGACCATTGCGATTGAGCACTAATAAATCGATATATTATTTCAACTGTTTCAGTGTTTAGAGATGATATATTATATATTTTATAACCTTTATTTTATTTCATGTTCTTTAGTGGGAAATTGGCAATTTATATAATACGCTAACATCAATTTAGTATTTATGGTTGATCGCGGGAATTAATTTCCCGTCCTGGCGTCCCCCCCATCTAGGATGGAAGGGGCCGCCGCGGTATATCGGGGAGATTCCGACTTTAAATTACGCGTTTTTATTTCGCTTTAAACCGCTTAATGACTCCTTGCCGTTTAGCCGCTCAGCGAATACCGATCGGGTTGTTTTAGCTTCGAATTTTGTTTCTGCCGCCCACTTCACACTGTTATGCAACCACGTCGTGTATATGTTTTTTTTTGCGGCTGGGTTTCGTCCCATCTCCTCTCGCTTCCTTCTTATCATTTAAGGTGTAGGGAGACGTCATCTCCGTTCGATGGTTTCCTTTTTAATTCCAAAGATATTTCTTACGTTTAATTTTTTTTTCCCAGCGCTCTTGTGGTCGCTGATGGATTAATCATGAAACCTCGGCTAATTTTTGCTCTCATCCTGACGACGAATGCGTCACGGTAGACACATACCACTCCGCCCTCCTGACATGTCAGCACCACACAAGCCACACGCACAAACACTTAGCACCATCACCATTCCTCCGCAGCTCGGGTCTCTCATCCTTCTCTCTCACGTTCATATTCATCCTTATTCTATACCATCGTCATCTTCGACTGTTGTACTGTGTCTTTTTACCCTTCTGTTTCTGATGCTCTCTCAAGAATTGCTGCTTTCCTCTTCCCTCATTATATATTCCATACGATTTTTCTATTGAATCTCGAATGACGTAAAGCTAGTTTTTTTTTGAGATTTCGTCCTTTCTCATCATGCTATTATATGTGAGCTTATGATTTTATAGGTACTTCTTTAATATCAGGTGTTCCCATGA
>JABUQX010015739.1:32500-35000 GCA_015478945.1 Trachelipus rathkii | reverse complement strand
ATGAATCATTAGAATTGGATAGAGAAATAAATGTTATTATATATATAGACTATACTATATACTATATATTATATATTATATATATATATATCGTATATATATATATATATAATCAATATATATATCCCTTCATATTATATATATATATAATATATATTAGTTCTCTCTCATTATTCATATATGGTTATTTATGTTCATCTCATGTTCATATGTGTCAATTTAAATAAAATGTTTTAGAAGAGGACAATAAAAAATATAGTATTATATATATATATATAATTATATATATATATTATATCATTTATATATATATATAATATTATAATATATATAATATAATATATATATATATATTATATAATATATTCTAATAATTATATATATATATTATATATAATTATATATAATATATATATATAATATATATACTAATATATATATATAGTATAAATATATATAATATATATTATATATTAAATGTATATTAATATATTACTATATTATTATATATAATATTATAATATAATATATTACTATATATATATATATCATATATATAATCATATATATATATTATATATAATATATACTAATATATATATATATATTTGTAAAAATAGTGAATTTAAGAAAACGATTTCTTGGGTCAGCATTTATATCCCGAATATATCGATTTTGCTTTAAAACATAACAAATATTTTTTATTATCTTATTATGTTTTTATCTTCTATTGGTTTTTAAGATATGATATTTGTTTACAATGTTTCCCTTATAAAAATTATTAAATTTGGGCTTTTATTTTTTTTTTTTTTAAAAATTTGTTTAAATTAAAATTGTTGTTATTTCTTAGATATATTGTTAAATGCATTTTTG
Organism: Trachelipus rathkii; assembly: GCA_015478945.1. NCBI lineage: Eukaryota > Metazoa > Arthropoda > Malacostraca > Isopoda > Trachelipodidae > Trachelipus > Trachelipus rathkii. Next base: position 34,127 of record JABUQX010015739.1, on the reverse strand, counting down.
CTGTTCTTTTTTCTGGTGAGGCATAAAATTAAAGTAATGTTTCTTTATAAAATAAAATTTATCTCGCTGCAAGTCAGCGAGACGTTTACGCTATAAAAAAATTTGTAAACTACATGTATTGGCATAACTCTAGCATCAGCGGATCGTTTGAAAAATCGGGAATGTTAAAATTTAATAAGAATGAACCAAAACTAAAGGCTAGTTTTAAAATTTACCATTAAAGAATAATTATGAGAGGTTATAAACTTAGTTGTTGTTAATGGTTCGTTAGCCTCGAAGTACCAATCAAGCCGTAACCATATATCTTCCTGTTTGTGAAGAATGCGGCTTCAACAGAGAAATGTGAAATTCCGAGTACCTGTAAATACTTACCTGTAAAAACCGCACTGGAACACTGAAATTGTGCGCTGAACCGAAATAAACTGGTGTTTTGCGTCGTCGAATTCTATTTGGATGGTTGATTCTTTTGATAATGAAAATGGAGTCGAAAAGAAGGAGCCGGATTTCCCTGTCACACGGATTTCATTCTTCACAACTTTTGGCAACATTCACAGTTTTTATTTTAATATCAACATTGTAGACACCACCTCTTGTTCTTAATATACCTACTTCCTCAATTGAATCTTATTGTCTGTATTCTAAATTTGCATCCAAAATCGAATATTATGGATAAACGAGCAACGACATACCTCTGTTCTCGCTTACTGTTTAGGATCATCCAATTTTTTAGCCTCATGGCTTAAGTTATCTTGCCAATCAACGGCTTAGGCTATCTTGCCAATTAACGGCTAAGGCTTAGGTTATCTTTCCAATCAACGGTTGAAGCTTATGCTATCTTGCCAATCAATGACTAATTTATCCGTTATATTTTTTCTATTTATCGCCTAAATAAACAAATTATTCTAAACTCCTGTGCCACTGTCTTGTAGTTCTCAAGATGCAGCAGGTGAAGGTGAACTGTCAAATTAATTGATTCGCTATCCAGGACAGCTTGAGAAGATGGTGAAACTTCCTATCCGTATCGCTGAGCGTCTTGGAGTTGAATCTTGTATACTAGGCCTATCTCAACTTCTAATCTTTTTCCTTGTACTTTTAAACTTTTCACCTAAGAGTTTTTGAGAAAACCTCTAGTCTCTATATACCGTAACAGCATAAACATAGTTTAAGGATTGATGATAGGAATTGGATATTACAGATGCACAGAATAAAATAGAACAGCCATTTTGATGTAAACAGGTCTTTATTATTAAAATATATCAGGGTCGTAGCCAGGGGGGGGCTGAGGGGGCTGCAGCCCCCCCGAAATTATCGACTGCAATTTTTCCAGCAGAAAAAAAACTACATAATATATACTATATATATATATATTATATATTATTATATATATATATATATATATATATAATAATATTATACTATTATATTTTTTTTAGTTTATTATTAATAGTATATATATATAATATATAATATATATATATATATATGAGATAATATATATATATGCTCTTCAGAAAAAAATCGAAAGCAAAGACAAACAACTGGGACACTCTTAAATAAGAAAAATGGTGAAGGAAAATGAGAGAGAAAAACTTGTACCAATTAATTGAACTATACGTTTATGTGGCCA
>JABUQX010015739.1:12500-27500 GCA_015478945.1 Trachelipus rathkii | reverse complement strand
TTTATAATAAAAACTTACGTTCAATTATTAGTATATTATATTTTTATTATTATTATCTATTATTTATTATTATTATTATATTATTATTATTATTATTATTATTATTATTATTGATTATTATTCATTATTTTATTATTTATTATTAATTATTATTATTATCTATTATGAGTTGACTGGGTGTTTAGTCATTTAATTTTTTCCCTTATATAGTCCTGTTTCATTTGATATTAAATAAAAAACCAACCAACCAGTCATTCAATTCTCAGGCTTTGTTTTAATGTTTAGCACATTTATTTCGATATAGAAGTGCAAACTTTTAGTTATTTATCATGAATGTTTTCTATATATTTTATTTTGAATGTGTTATGTTTTTAATACACTGATGATGTAGATAGACCTTTATCCGAAACGCCTGATTAAGTAAATAAATAAAAAATGTGAGAAAAATTCTAGTTGCTGTTTACGCTTTTAGTCCTTAGTATATATATATATATAATTATATATACTATATATATATAATATATATTATATATATATTATATATATATATATATATATATATATATATATATATAATAATTTACCTTTATTTGAAATGTAACCACTTCCGAAAGTCGCAGCCCAACCCCACCCCCAGAAAAAAATTCCTGACTACGGGCCTTTGATATAACGAAAATCAAGAACAATCAGGAAACTCGTGAGAGTTTTTAATACCTAACATCAACTAATTTTTAATCTTAATACTGATTTCAATTTACCATGATACTCTTTAACTCAAAAATTCTTTAAAATGAATCCAATATATTAACATTGTTGAATGTTGCCTAGCTTAATGAGGCCTTTTTGCTACTTTTGCCCCCGCAGTTTCTTTGATCTTTTAATTCTAGCACACTGAAAGACTGATCTCACCCTGAGATACAGCAGCTTAAAAAGACCTACTGCATATTCGAAGCCACTTCTTCATCAACTATAACAGTTAAAGCTTATAAATTTTTCATATATAAATCCTGGGACAACCACCACCCAACAGACCACAACCCACGCAAAAAACCAACTCTCACAAAACTAACATCCAACCCCTATCAACACACACTACATATAAATAAAATCAACATAAACGAACCCCACTCTCAACATAACCTAATCACCACCCAACAAATACAAACAAACCAACCCCAATCATCACTACAAATCACTAATCAACCATAACCACCTAACCCCCAACAACTCAAAAACACACATCAAACTAACATAATCCACACTCATAATCACCTAAAAAACATACCCCCTAATATATACTCACTCTCACATAAACAATAACACACCAATAACATAATAAATACTATAATATACTACTATATAGTATATAGTATACATAACTATATAAGATACTATATATATAATACAAAGACAGCCGCTAACCCTAAAAACATACATATTTGTATCCTATGCCTGCATCACTACAATATAATCTGTTCACTACATATAAACACAATAACTAAACAACCACAACACACCTAAAATCATACACTACAATATAGATAACTATATAAATACCACAACACTAATATACTATATAACTATCATATATTATCATATATCATATATCTATATACTTACTAATAGTATATAATATATAGATAATAAATATATATACCTATCACTACTATATAATCCCCTACTACTAACACCTATAAACACCAAATATAAACATCCCACACTAACCATCCACAAAGAACCTATGACACAACCTAACAACATAACCCACCACAACCACCCACACCTAAAAACCCAAATACCAACAACCCTAACTATATATATATATATATATATATATATATATATAATACTTATATATATATATATATATAATATATATATAATATATTATAAACTATATACATATTATAAACATACAACCCTATATATACTACAATATCTATTGAGTTATTATATACAGGACCACCAACGGCCCAGAAGGAGCGGTCACAAATGTGATTGAATATTTAAATCCAGTTGGTGGGTTTAAGGCTCCACATATTTTTAAAAAATAGTCACATCAAGAACATTGACAGTATGCAAATGAACTTACTTTAGTAAACGATTAACTAATAAGAACCTACATAATCCGCTTTTATGCTCTAAACATAACAAATAAGCACCACCACTACTAACCTGATAATATATATATATAAAACTGGGTTGAATTTTGGTGGGATAACAAAACATGGTCAAATTGTGGGGCTCCTTGGCTTCCCTGTAGTGGGACAAAAATCATTTTGCATTTACTCAATGTCTAGGGGGCCAAACTTAGTTTTTTAAAAAGGAGGATAATAATCGTACTTATTACTATTTATTAAGTTAATAGAAACTTTTAACATATGCTTGATTCCTTACAAAATTTGGCTCTTTAAAATACTACCATATGAGACGGCTATTATCAGTCTCATTTCAGATCCAGCAACCATCCAATCAATACGACCGCTTCTTGAGATAAAGTCCTTGTGAGGTAGCAAGTGGTTCTATTACTACATATATTGCAAGACGTCTATCATGGCATGTGCACCAACAACCGGAACAATTAAGCACAGGCACTGCAATCATCTCGCGTTACTCCCAACAACACTTGTCGCTACAATCAGTACACTTGGCTAGAGCGAATTTTTTAGAGCCTACAAGTTCCAATCAAGTAGCCAACAAGATGCACAATGATCTACACTCATCTAGCAAGTTAGGGGCAACAGCAAGTTAAAGGGCATCACTCACAATCAAAGCAGGCCATTCCAAACAATACGAATCTTAGAAAAAGTCGTACAATCAATCGATGAAACGCATGAACACACGCGCCAACTAATAGTGAATGTCACATGCATTTGATGACAATATTACAAGAAATAAACAATCTTCTCTAACATCATCAAAACAAAGATAAAATTATAACATCATTTATCCGTCATCCTTCGCAAAATTAGCGCGATGACAAGTGTGCTTCATAATGCGTATAGCACCCCTAATTGAACCCGTAATCACATGATACAATGCTCCCCAAATGAACACGAAAATCCGTGTATTGGAATGGCACAATTTTGGCTTGATCAACAATAGCTTCAAGGACGCAATGATATTAGGAAAGGTGGACAAGGAAAGAACCAGCAAGCAAAAACATTGAACTTCGAACAGGAAAAGGGAAACGAGATTGCCAATTCTAGAAAGTACAGAATGAGACACAACGAGAAACTACGCAAACAATGCTGTACAAGCATATCAGTTTGACATAACTATCCAGCCGCACAAGTGACAAGAGATGCAATAGTGCCTAGACAGAATCCACTTTTCCTTTAGAATCAGACGAAACATGCGCAAGACAAATGTCACCCTCCCAAAATAGCAACCAGTATCCTAGAGTTGAGACTGTAAAGCCCATTAGAGACGGCCAAATGTGGAGCAATCAACGAGATAGCATGATCTGATAGTTAATGCGGCCCTCAAGACCTCGAACTTTTGATCACAAAAAACGTTGTTGCATCCAAGTACACAATATAAGAACAACGAAACCATGAGCAGAGACAAAACACAACAGTTCAGAGGCACCAGCAATATGACACTACAAAAACGAATCAATGGCTACTCAGCAATTGCGAATAATTACACGATCGAAAAAAATTAGATGAACAACACAAACCCTTCTCGATATAAGCAGCTCCGATACGAGAAAAATAGCCCCCCCACAACAAAACCATAACGTAAGCTCACAGCTAAGATACAATTTCCACGCCATGACATGTATTACATACGAATTCAGCTTAGTCAACATAAACTCAGCCGAGAAAAGATCTCAAAAAATGCCTATATTAACTGGAACATTCCTGCACCAAAACAAAGGTAATATATTGACAACACAACGAACAAGATCTACAGAGGCTTTAAGAGCAGTGATTTGCAATGGAACTCCTGTGAATACGGGTTACAAGAATGAAATAATCACACTGTTTTGGAGTTACATCTTAAAGACCACTTCAATGGCTCATATGCATGTTGCATTTTAATGAACTTCCACTCAGGAAGTTTATTTAGCTGTTGTTGATGGAAAGACAAAACTGGCCCCATCGTCAGCAATGAAGGAACCTATAACAAATGCTCTCATTTGATCCTCAGACCCAACCCCATTCATTAAATTCTTTCAACCAATTCCAGTCTCGTCAGTTGATGTCCTGAAACAGTTACGAAAATCATAAGTTCTGACCGCAGTATTTACTAAGCAAATCCTGTTTAATTAATTCAGCAGAGGGGTACAAAATGCAGATCATAATAATATTCGGTATTTGAAAACTGCACAGCCGGGTCCTAAGCCATGCAAGGTGGCTAACAAAAGCTAACAGACTGCTTCGATTGTACGTTTCAACAGAAACTGCATCTGATGATCTGAGGCGTTTGGTACATTCGTACTGAACTTCTATGCCCCCATAGGGTTCTATATCCGCTCCCATCCCTTCTGTCAAGGATGGTGCCAAAGAATTTTCACTGTATGGTTTATCAAGTACTCAAAAACATTTCTCCTGAGGCATCAAGAACATCATTTCATCCAGTGCTCCTAAAACAAACTCCTATTTTTGTCATCCAGAAAACTTGTTGCTAGTTGGAGAAAATATTGAAATAACAATAGAAAATTTTCATTCTGCAAATTCTTTAAGCAAGAAAGAAAATTTCCTCCACCAATGTGCAAGTTCGATGCTTTGATAAAAGGCAGCCTAAACGTCAATCTCAACCCCACTTCCTACATGGAACTGATAGACTGGGGGAGTACTCCTATCACCCCCCCCCACCTCTCTTGATGATTATTAGTGATGATATTTTGGTTCAGTAATCAACAAATTCTCCCTACCCAAAGTATCCGTGTCCATTCAGTCGATGTTGAAAGAAATGTAAAAGATGTTTCCGCTGTTTCTAGTAGGGTCGATTGGTCATACTTCTCGACATGTGCAATTACTACAAACCAAACATTCTGCGAATCGAAATACCTTCAGTACAGAAAAAATCTGATTTTCTATGAGATTTTGTACTATGCAGGTTGTTTGGCATGTAAGAGGAGAAGAATATTTAAATCAAAGTGTATATCTGGCTATATATATATATTTTGTTTTTAAATAAAAAGATTCAAGGTAAAGTTGGGGTATGAAAACAAATCTTGAAGAACTTACTTTTAACACATTTCAGTTTGTATTCTGGAGAGAGCACCAAAATCAAAGTTGCTTTCAAAATCTGCACTTACACTTTGTATGTTTTCACCCAGCTTAATAATATATATATTATATATATATTATATATATATAGTATAATATGATATATATATATATTATATATATATAAGAATATATATATATATATATAATATATATATATATAAAATATACATATAAATACTATTAAATAAACTATATATAATATATATATAATATATTATATAATTATTATATATATATATATATAATTATATAATATATAAATATATATATATTATATATATATAAATATATAGATAATATATATGATATATATATATATATAATATATATATATATATATATATACTATATATATATATATATATATATGATATATATATATATATATATTTACTATATATATATATATTTTACTTATATATATATATTATTATATATATATAATATATAGTATATATATTAATAAACAATATACCACACATACAACAATATACAACTACATACAAACTTATCCACCACACATATCAAACCTCATACCTATACTTTCCTCCTCTCTCTCATACTTATTTCATCTTTAAGCGTGCCGAGCTCCACCATCACGGGGACCTTCATAACAATACCTAACACCGACCCACCACTCCACCTCTCCATGCAGCAAAATAGCCTGTAATATATCCCACACAATATATTAGGTATAATACCCCAATATATCACTAATTGCATTATACCTTCTAAATCTCACTCTCTACCATTCAATCCATATGAGACTGCAAGACGACCCAACCCCCTTAGATCACTATGAGGGATCCTATGAGAACTCCTACATACGCGGGAGGTGAAATCGGGAACTAAGCAGTGCAACACTACTTGTCATGTTTCCGAGCGACAAGCACGCTCCTCACCGTGGAGGCTATACGATTCGTCTGGTGAGACGCATTGCACAGTTCTCGGAGTGGCTACAAGCAACCGTAAATCTAGTCAGTGGACAATTATACGCGACTTTTAGCGTGTTGACCCTTCGACATAATATCTAATGTGGCTCAGTCGCTAAACGCGATAGAGTTCCACATGGACAAGAAAGCGCGGGTCTTGATCCATAATTCCTGATTCACTACTGTATATGCAATGACCAGAATCTAAGAAAGTTCCCCACACCACACCCACTAATTGCCTACACACTCCTTGACGGCTCGATACACCACATAAAACTAATATATATATACAAAAATCGCACCACACAACACAAGACCACTACACGAGAGGACACACACAACAACATACACACCAACAACAACACAATCCACACACACCATCATAATATCATACCTCACACAATCCATACACCCCCAACACAATCACACCACCATAACCCAAACATAATCCACACCACTACACATATACAAACAAATAACACACTACCTAAACCACACCATAACACAATACCAACCCACACCCTAAACAACCTACTCTAATAATAACAACCAATATACACGAACACCCCCAACCAACATAACATAAAATACGCACACAAACCAGATAACAATAACAACACAACACCACAAAACATAAATCCCTCACAACGTAAAACAAACTCACACATCAACACTAAACACACCATAACAAACCTAAAACATCCTCACACCCATAACATCATCCAAATCACTCTCTATATATATCATTATTACATAACAATAAACAACCTCAACACACCACAACACAAATAAACATAACTCCCAAATCACACAACGCAAGTGCACTAACTAACTCAAAATATATATATACAACACACCATCAAACTAATAACGAATCAAATCCAAAACCAATATACTTACACATAACTATATAAGTACTCATATAACTCTAAACTACACTTACCAATACACACATCCCCTAAAAACAAATCTTCAACTTAACCTATAACACAAAAACTCCCAAAACTCACTAAACACTCCCACACTACAATACCTAAACTACCCTAACTAAACACTCACGATATATATATATATTATATGTAATATATATATAACTCACTAACACACCATAACACGCAAAATAAATCAATTACACCTCACATAACAAACTATACCATATATTAACAACTAACTACCTACCATCAATACTCATTCCTAATATATATATAATAATAGTGACAGTATAAATTTAAATATATCATATATATCTAGGTATACGTATTAACTTATAAAACCTTAACATATTATATAATAATATATAATTATAAATTAATGACTATATATAGATTATATTGATATCTCAACCCGAAAATTCAAATTATCAGCGTTTATATTTTCATGTTGTTTCGAATGTAAGCTTTATTAATATAAAAACGAAAATAATAGAAGGAAAAACAGATAAAGGGAAAAGAATTCCACATAACAGAAGCTGCTTGCGAACAAATATTATAGAACAAAAACATGGTGTTGGTGATTTCCATTATGGAGTTTTGTGTGAAGATATAACCTAGCCGGCGAAGTCGTTGCAAAGGTAAATAGAATAAGAGTACATTAGTTCCTTTCAGCCCCTAGCTTCTTGAACCAGTCCTTGACGAAATATTATGATTGATGGTTTGCATATAGCATAATATGTTATTTATATGTACATCAAGAAGTTTTATGTCGTTAACAGGTGACTACAGGTTGGCGATGAAGTAATTCGATAAGAGTAAGGAAGTTGGTGAATTGCTAAGGTAGTTTTTAGAAAAGGGGGAACAAAAGGAATGAAATGTTTTGATGGTGGTGTGGCTTTTGAAAAGGGGGGGAGATGAAAGATAGCTAACGTTTTAAAGAGTTGAATTCACAGAATGTAAGGCTGTCCGAACTAGAAACCCCTATCCAAATTCAGCTGATAATTGGAACAGGAAACATTTATATACAGGTGCAAATGAAGGAGGAGATTTTGAGAGCTTTATAAGAATGATGCAGATACATAGTAATACGGCACCTGAGTATTGTAAAGTGAGACTCTGACAGAGCAGATGAAATAGGTCGTTAATTAAAATAAGACTATGTATGAGAGAATTATTTGAAACCAGTGTGATATTTTTCTAGTTACCATAGAAAGGGGAGAAGTAGAGGAACTCGTTCAAAGTTGGACTCGATGATACTAGTGATTCTGAGGAGAAACGTAGAGCATAGTCTCAAAGAGAAGAAGACGGATAGCATCCCAAGATATGTTGCCATTCATCACCAGTGATTTGGTGTCGAAAGCCATACTTCAATATCTCCAAGAAGGAAATGAAGTAGAGTTATTTTTATTTATTGTATTTATTCATGCATTTGATTATTATTATTATTATTAATATTGATTATTATTTTTATCTTTTATTATATTATTATATCATATCTTTATTATTATTATTATTATTATTATTATTGATTATGTGTTGTCTCATTATTATTATTCCATTAATCATTACTAATCATTATTATTACCGATTATTATTATTATATTTTTAAAAATCTTAAAACTTTAAAAGGATCCTAATTGTTATATTCAACTCCATCATTCTTTTTCTTCCTCTTCTTTGGATTTATTTTTGCTAGTCTTCGTAGAACATGATTTCTGAGAATCATCCGATTCTGTAAATTAATTAGTGATTACTCTAACCAGTGCTTAGTTGATCGTGACAGGACTACGCAACAAAGTACTGCAAGAGTAACAATCGCTAGCAACTCATAGCAGTTGATGTCCTTTGGCTCTTTAAATTTATCGGAGTGGGAAGAAGGAATCTCCAATAACGGGCAACTCTGCACCGTAATTCTCCACGGGTTCAAGGATAGGGGTGTAGTGTTCTGGGGAGGATTCTAGCACGTGGTAGGTGATAGCTGAGCTTACACACGTTGGTACTCCATTTACTAAACCATGGCCACCAGAGACAACCATAAACGGACCATATGATGTCGCGCTGTGATTTAAACGTCCTTCTGCCATATTACCCCAAAATGTCCACGTCCTTGTGGTTTCTTCCCATACTTGAATTTTGGAAACTGCTACTGGGGCATCTTTAGTTCCTGTTAGCCCTCCAGTAACGTAGAGCCTGTCAAAAAGCGAAATAGCAGAACTAAGCATTAATGGTCTTTACAAACTGGTAATAACTCTCCAGTTTTTCGAGTCACCATCATAGATTTCAACACTGCTCAAAATTTCTCCATCGCTACATCTACCTCCAATGACCCATATTGCGTCCTTGTGAACACAAACAGAAGCTCCAGCCCTATCGTGAAGTAAATGAGGTCTTCTTTACCATTTAAATGATGTTGGATCTAAAGACTCAACGCTGTCAAGGGCTTTCTTGCCATCGGTTCCTCCTACAGCCCAAATGCTACCTCTATAAGAAACGAAACCATGATGAGAACGACAGGTACTCATTGATGGTAAATCCTTAATAGTATTATCGTGAATTGTTAACATGTAAGCTGAACTGTAAAGTATTGTATCATCATCCCAGCCAAGCAAATATTATCCTGTAGAATTTCTCCCCCCTGATATAAATACTTTATTTCCAAAAACTGCAACTCCCATATGAGCCATGGTTACGGGTAACGAAACAGACAGTTTCGCCCACTGTGCTGGATTTGGTTTCAAATCTAACTTATTGATACTTCTACCAGCTAATAATTCCTCCATTGAAAGATCGAGTATGCAACCACCCATATGAACTATATACCTTGGTTTTGTCATCATTTTTCGAAGAGTGGTTCTTATATTCTAACTTCTCATTCCTCTTTGTAACGTTGATATTGCCCGCTCCCTGTTAGTCAAGTCTTCCCTTGCCATGCGTTGCCAAAATAGAGTTTATACGGTTGATGCAGCCTCAGATAAGCGCGATAATCGAATTTTCATTTCTTTTATTCTTTCTCTGGCAACTTAATCTAAGTTTTTAGCTCCTTCATCTTTTGGATCCCAGATAGACCAAAGTTACATAAGTTTTTAAATGAAAGATTATAACTGTTGATTTGAACTTTCATAACTTATCTATTGAGTGTTTCCCATCTCCAAGCAGCCATCTCGAGAGTCAACTTTTTACACTAGGTGATTCTGATATCAGGGTAGCACAATCTTCTATAATATAATCAATGTTAGAGAAAAACGAGCTTTTTTTGTTGTTTACTATGATCTTATCGTTAAAGGAGTATAGTTTCAAACTTTTGTTGCTTCACAATTACTTTTTAAAATTTTTAAAAGTTATTATATTGAATTGATTTAATTGAATATCATAATCATAGTCCGAATCTTTACCCATAAAATTTAAAGGCCTGTTACCACAGTTCATATAATGATTAACTGCCTCCCATATATACTCCGTTTTAAACTAAACAAAGAGGTTGTCATTTTTGCTACTTGAGCTTGAGATGCAACTCGATATACATTGCAAAGGAGCAACAGAAGGATGTAAAATAGCCTAAGGAGCTTGAGGAGCATATAAGAAATCGTTTGTAGCATCTTAAGAAAATTTGGGTCATGTTAATTTTTTTTGGACGTTCTTTGGAGAAGTTTTATTAATAATGAAAAATAAAATTTATCCGATAAAAGAGTAAATAACTTATTCAATATTTATTTGGTGTGAAGCTCAATAAATTATTAGTTCTTTACTTTTTTATTTTAAGTTTTTCTAAATAATTTAATTTAGACAATTAAGATCTTTAGTTTTTTAATTAAATAATTTTATTTAGTCAATTAAGATGTCTTAAGATAAAATTCTCTCTCTCTCTGATATATACAATTATTATTATTATTATTATTATTATTATTATTATTATTATTATTATTATTATTATTATTATTATTATTATTATTATTATTATTATTATTATTATTATTATTTTTTTTTTTATTATTATTATTATTATTTACTATTATTATTATTATTATTATTATTATTCTTATTATTATTAATTTTTTATTATTATTATTTATTATTATTATTATTATTTTATTATTATTATTATTTATTATTTATTATTATTATTATTATTATTATTTATTATTTATTATTTATTTATTATTATTATTTTATTATTTTTTTTTATTATTATTATTATTATTAAAAACTCAATATCAGCATTTATTTTAACATATGATTTTGTTGCTTTTTCAAGCCTCCTAAATGTATTTCTGTCTACAGAAGAAATTTTCTTTAGTATTATCCTGGAATAAAATAAAACTATTGATTTAATAACAGTACCAAGCTTTCGTCCGTACACTTCGGACATTTTCAAGGAATAGTTTTATTTTTTATATTTTAACAATTTTGATAATATAAATATTATTTAAACTAATAACAAAAATAAATAAACAAAATTAATAATTTTAAAAGTTAGAAAAGTTAACCTACGTTGACTTTTTGTTATTTAAAAATGTTTAAAAAATTTGACATTTCATTATATTTTATGTTTATTACTGGTTTATGTTTCCTTAAGAGCAATGATTCCCCGAGGCGCAATTCATAAAAATCTTTCTTTCTTGATATGATGGAGAAGCCCTCTTTTATGCTGTTATCAGGATTTTTGTGGTGTTCTTCCTTAATATGTTGAAATATTTTACTCGGCTTATACTTATGCTGCGACATTCTCATGTTGAGGGTATTCGTTGTGTATCCAATATAAGCGGCGTTACATCCACTTTCAGAACATTGAAATCGGTACACAACGTTACTACTCTCACCATCCGAAAGCGCTTCACGAGTAGAGAAGCACGAGCTCAGTTTCAATGGCTTATAGTAAGATCTTAATATAAGCTTCTTCCCGTCTTTTGCTTTAATATGTTCATTCAAAATTAATTTTAATTTGTTTTCTTCCTCTTTTTTCTGGCTAATATTTTCAGTTTTATAATATACTAAGAGCTTATCTTTTTCATTTTCATTGATAGTATTGGCGAATAAATTATTTAAAGTGTGCTTTATAGTTTTCTCTATAATATACTGGGGGAAGTTATTGTTTATCAGATTCTTTGTTATTCTTTTAATTTCTAAATCAAAAAGGGTCCAATCAGACGATATCTTAAACGCTCTGTGAACTAAAGTCTTTATGGTAGCAATTTTGTAGTTTAAGGGAGTGAAGGAGTCGAAATTCAAGTATGTTCCCTTATCTGTAGATTTAACGTAGACACTTCTATCAATTTTTCCATCCTCTTTAATTTTAATGTTAATGTCTAAGAAATTAATATAGTTATTTTTTGCCCTTTCAAAAGTAAATTTCAAACCACTGAGATCTTCTATTTTGGATTTGAACTCTTGAATATGTTCTGGGTCGTTAAATATTACAAAGGTGTCGTCTACGTATCGAATGTAAAAATTAGGATTGAATGGGGCGTTTTCATTAAAAATTTTGGTTTCTACTGATGACATGTAGAAATCTGCAAAAGTTGGTCCTAAAGGTGATCCCATTGAAACACCATTATTTTGAATATATGTTTTACCATTGAAGCTAAAAGGTGTTTTCGTAGTACATATATAAAGTAAACTTTTGAGGATGTCTTCATTTATGGATGGTGGTGGTTTAATTTCATGATGATAAACATTTTCTAATATTATGTTAATAGTTTCAGATATAGGAACATTCGTGAAAAGACTTTCAACATCCAAAGATATAATTTTGTTAACATCGAAAGAATTAATGTTGTTTAGTTTTTCCAAAAATTCATCTGTTGATTTAACTATAAATTTTTCGTTAAGATATGGTCTAATTAGGTTGTTTATGTATTTTGAGATATCATGAGTCACGGTACCAGTCATACTTACTATCGGTCTTAAGGGTGGGTTCTCAGTGTCCTTGTGAACCTTTGGTAGGCCATAGAGGTGTCCATTATTGTATGATCCAATTCTTCTTATTTTATGTTTAATGTTAATGTCCGTGATCTTGCTTGCAAGGCAATTAATGGTCTTTTTAACATCCTCTGTTTGACTTTTTAAGCATGGGGTGAATTTTGTTTTATCACTAATGATGGTGTTTAGCTTTTTAATGTAATCTTCTTTATTCATGACTACTACCCCGCCTCCCTTATCAGGTCTTTGTATAACTATATCGTTGTTATGTTTAAGGGATTTAATAGCATCTTTTAATTCGTTGTTTAAAGGATCTTTAAAAGCTTCTTTAGGGAAATGTAATCCAAAGGTTTTTAATTTAGTTTTAAAATCATCTTCATTGCTAATTTTTAATTCTTCTTTCCTTGCAAAGTTTTTTATGTTCGTATAAAGTTTCTCAACCTCAATCTGTTTGTTAATTAAACGAAAAGGAAAATGGGTTATTAGAACTGGGGTTAAACTTAGGTATAAAGAAAAAGGGTAACTTAATTAACAAACAGATTGAGGTTGAGAAACTTTATACGAACATAAAAAACTTTGCAAGGAAAGAAGAATTAAAAATTAGCAATGAAGATGATTTTAAAACTAAATTAAAAACCTTTGGATTGCATTATTGTTATTGTTATATGTATATATATATATAATATATATATATATATATATATATTATATATATAATATATATATATATATATATATATTATTTTTATGCTATATATATATATATAATATATATATATATATATATATATCAGGCGCGGCTTTACGGGGGAAGCACAGGAGGCCGGGCCTCCTCTAAAAAAAAATAAAAGCAACTAATGTAATAAAATAGTTCAATTTACTATTTATTACTATTAAAATAATGTTTAAAATGTTATACAAGAACGCTAATTTTACATTAAGATCATTTATTCTCTTGCGAAACATTATTTTTCATAAGGATCATTGACTGGAGGAATTTTGATTTGTGCCTCCAAGAAAGCATAATTATAATGCTTTCAAAACACTGGTTGTCATGGCAACGTAAAAGAAACCTTATTCTTATTTTGTCTATTTTGAGGATTTTTCCACAAAGCCTCCTCCTCTCGAACACCAATTTTTTTAAAAATTAATAAAAAAAAAAATTACTTTATAATATATTTATACTATATATATATTATATTATATATATATCATATATATATATATTATTATAATATATATACTATATAATATATATATATTATATATATATTATTTATATATATATATAATATATATTAATATATAATAATATTATTGAGGAGAGAGAGAGAGAGAGAGAGAGAGAGAGAGAGAGGAGATACCACCAGGTATGAAATATTATATATATATATATATTATATAATATATAATATATATAATTATATAATATATATATATATATATAATATATATATTATATATATTAATATATATATATATATATATATATATATATATATATATAACTAATTTACTATCGAATTTGTTAATAGTTTTAGTTGTAATTTTGAACTTTTAATAATAACCTTTTCCCGTGTAAACGCAGTTTTCAAATGGAGAAGGAGGACAAAAATAAACCTTTAATTTTCGAATATATAATAGAACACGATATACATATTTACCCTATTTCTTAGTTCATACATTAAATTAAATAAATCAATTAAATCTTTAAAAAAAATGTTACAACCTTTATACAACAGGAACATTTTCGCTACGAAAATGCAGGACACGGGGCCTTTGAGGCAAAGTTTCTTCTTTAAAGGACTTCCACGGAGGCAAGGTGCTAAATTATATTATCAAACTCACTTAAAAAAAGAAAAGACCACATTAATATTCATCATCTAGTTCATTAATTCATTTATTTATTTATTTATTTATTTATATATAATTAACAAAATAATTATTTATAAGATATTTGAGTTATCCATTCCTACA
>JABUQX010015739.1:0-2500 GCA_015478945.1 Trachelipus rathkii | reverse complement strand
TAAATATTTTTTTCTGATTTTCATTTAATTTTCTTAATACTAGTCTAGAAAATAGTTTGCATAGAAAATAAGAGGCATATTTAAATTTATTAGTTTCTGACCGGTTTCGTCCGTAAACTTCGGACATCTTCAGAGTTTCGATTCTAACATTTGAATGAATTATAATACAAGATTTAAAAAATTAAAATTACAAATTAGATTTTAGATTTTTACATTTCATATAATATTTAATTTAAGTGACAATACGTTGAACTTTATGTTAATGTCTGGTTTTAAATGTTTTATGTAGTAAGCCTCAGCTATTTTCAGTTTTTGAGCTTCGCATGAGGAGTGCAAAATTTTGAATGACTGTGAGATATCAGGTATAGTTGTTTTGTTATGTTCCGTGAATAAATGTTCATATATTTTACTAGGTTTAAATCGGTGCTGGTATGCCCTATCTGTCAATCTATTAGTCGTGTAACCAATATACGTCGACGTACAGTCAGACTCGGGACATGCGAATTGGTACACGACATGGTGATTAACTGAAAGGGTATCCTTAGTAGAGAAGCAGGAAGAAAGTTTTCTTGTTTTGTGGTATAGTTTAACTGTGATTTTTGTGTTGCTTGTAGATTTAATGTGGGTGTTAATAATGCCGCGTAGGCATTTTTCCTCTTTATCAAAGTCTTTTGCATTTGAAGTTTTAAAATAAAATTTAATGCTTTCAGAGATATTATTCGTATTGTCCTGTTTTTTATAGAGTTTGTTGATGGTTTTGTTAATTATTTTTTCCGTTAAATTTAAAGGGTGGTTACAGTTGATCAGGTTCTGTTTAATTCTTTGAACTTCAACATCAAATGATTCCCAATCCGAGCACAATTTATAAGCCCTATATATGAGTGTTTTTACAATTGAATTCTTGTATACTTCTGGGGAGTAGGAGCTGTAATTAAGGTACAGACCATTATCAGTTGGCTTGACATGTATGCCTGTAGAAAAGGTTCCATCATCATTAATTTTGATTTTAATATCCAAAAAGTTAATAATATTATTTAGAGATGTTTCAGATGTAAATTTGAGGCAAGAAAGGTTTTGCAAGCGGTTGATAAACTGATAAATGTCTGTATGGTTCCTAAATATAGTAAGGGTGTCGTCAACATATCTTACATAAAAGACTGGGTTAAATGTATTGTTTTCCCTCAAAATTTCATTTTCTAGCTCCGCCATGTAAAAGTCAGCGAATGTAGGGCCCAGAGGTGAACCCATGGCAACACCATCCTTTTGCAGGTAGAAACTATCTTGAAATTTGAAAGGGGTTTCAGTACAACATATTAATAGTAACTTAATTAATATAATAATAATAATAATTAATAAATAATAATAAGTAATAATAATACATAATAATAATAATAATAATAATAATAATAAATAATAATAATAATAATAATAATAATAATAATAATAATAATAATAATAATAATAATAATAATAATAATAATAATAATAATAATAATAATAATAATAATAATAATAATAATAATAATAATAATAATAATAATAATAATAATAATAATAATAATAATAATAATAATAATAATAAATAATAATCTTGATAATAATATTTAAAGAAATTATTAACAATATTTAATCCTAAAAATTAATAATAATAATAATAATATAATAATATTTAATAATAATTAATAATAATAAAAATAATAATAATAATAATAAATAATAATTAATAAGTAATAATAATAATAATAATAATATAATAATAACAATAAGTGATAGTGATAAATAATAATAATGAAAATAATAAATAATAATAATTTAATAACATTAACAATAGTAAAGAATAATAATATAATGATAATAATAATAATAATAATAATGAATAATAATAATAATAAATAATAATAATAATAATAATAATAATAATAATAATAATAATAATAATAATAATAATAAAAATAATAATAATAATTAAAAATAATAAAAAATATAATAAAAATTAATAATAATATAAATTATAATAAAATAATAATAGATAATAATAATATCAATAATAATAATAATAATAATCAATAATAATATATAATAATAATAATAATATAATAATAATAATAATAATAATAATAATAATAATAATAATAACTCATAATAATTAATAATAATAATAATAATAATAATAATAATAATAATAATAATAATAATAATTAATAATAATAATAATAATAATTAATAATAATAATAATAATAATAATTAACTAATACATAATTTAATAATAATAATAATTTATCTTCATAGTCTAATTATTATCTCATTCTCTCTCATCTCTCTCTACTCTCTTCTCCTCTCTCTCTCTCTCTCTCTGCTCTCTCTCTCTTTCTCTCCTCCTCTCTCTCTCTCTCTCTCTTCTCTCTCTCTCTCTCTCTCTCTCTGTCTCCCCTCTCTCTCTCGGTCTGCTCTCTTCAGAACTCGGGTAGGTTAAAATGAATAATTCCGAAACTATTTACG
>JABUQX010015738.1:7500-53152 GCA_015478945.1 Trachelipus rathkii | reverse complement strand
AATGAGATTTTGGAAAGAGACAAAATGGTTTTAGGAAAGGTAAATCATATTAGATGATTTTTTTGAAATTTAAGTAGCATATTACTGAGTGCATTAACAAAGGAGAGCCAGTTAATATCATAAATCTGGATTTTAGCAGCGCTTTTGATAAGGTACCCAATAAAAGACTAATTTACAAGTTATTTCAATATAGCTTAAGAGTGATGATTGAAGGATGAGATGGTATTTAGTTATTAAATAACAATAAATCTACATGGAAGCTGTCAGAAAATGAGGTTCTGCAAGGTTCTGTATTAGAGTCTCTTCTCTTCCTAATCTATATTAATGATTTGGATAGGGGAATAAAATGTCTTAGTTTCCAAATGTGCTGTTAATACTAAGCTTACCTATCCTGTTAAAAGTATTGAGAGATAGATGTAATTATAAATAAATTATATATATATATTTATAAGAGCATAATATAGAAAAAATTACAAAATTATACCAGGTTTCTTTATTTCAAACGTATCTATGCTGAATAACGTTGTTATCCCACCATACGCACAGAAAAAATTAAATACGTGTAACTTCAACAAAGCAAATATTCCACACGACTATATTGACAGTTAAATAAAAACAATACAATATTATCTTATATCGTACAACCCTTGAACATTAGTCTGGCACAAGTTTTAACAAACGACTGTACTACCTTGAGTTTAAATATTCAATAAAATAGCGAAAATTAACTTTACTACAAACTTTTACTGATAAGAAGAATGACTGAAAAATTATAATATAAGATCCCAGGACAGGTATACCCAAATTTATAATGTATTCCTGTATAGGTATACTTATACTCGTTTATTAAATAAGATCTCGACACCATTCCCAAATTATTTTTTCTTGCGAATGGTTAAAAAGATATTAAATTATATGTCAAACTTACTCTTCCAAACTGATGAACAAATCCTTTGGCCAGCCCCCCGTGACATCCAATCAACTAACACCTTATAGATTCTCAAACCTGTATTGTACCAGTATTCAGGCCTCCTGTTAAGTGGAGCTACGGCCTGTGCAATATTGCAATGCAACTCTCTTCCTAAACTTTCAAAACTTAATCTTTAGAGACCTCCATAGTGGAAAACAACGGTTATTGACCGGATTCTTTATGTCTTATGTGAAAACAGTTCACAATACTTTTCTATACCAGCAAATGAATCCGTGATTTTGTGACCAATTAACACCATCCTCATCATACAAACCCTATAAAACTTATAGATAACAGATAATGACAAATTAAAAATCAAAATAAAATGACAGATAAATAACAACAGATAATGATATGAATAAAAGAACTAAGCAATCTATACGCACTGGATAAGGTGTTTTATGTAAATCATTAATAATTAAAAGCAAAAAACACAAAATATGCCACCAATAGGTACCTCTGAAGTATCTTACAAAAACTATACTAGTTTTAAAGTCACATTCTCCCACCACCCAGCAACCATAGCCCCGAACCTGCGTACACACTCACACTTTATCCGTGGTTGTGCTCTTAACCAACTGAGCTATCGAGTGAAGCACTGCTACACCTGTCCTACATAACCTAAACAACATTACTATAAATTTTACGTGCTGGTGAATTGTGCCTCTCATACCAGTGAAATTCTGTAGAATATATAATATATATATATATAATATATATATATATAATATATATACTACATACTATATATATATATTATTATATATATATTATATAAATATATATTATATAATATATTAATAGCTCGTATCTTAATGTAATATATATATATATATTAAATAAGTATATTATATATATATAATATATGTATAATATTAAAAGTTACATATATATAATACAAAATTAGCCAAACAGTATTTATATACTTACCATTAGTACATATTCCTTGTATTCTTAATATAGTAATTCGCGTATATTACATTAGCATCACCGCAACTTATAAATAAATGAGAAAACATAATTTGGAATTTAAAAACACGCACATATAACGCCATATACATACACTCAGATACAGTGTTTCAAAAGGTTATTATCAATCTGTAGTTATTAATTAAATTGTACTAAAACACTTAATATTTATCACTATTAATCCCTATTATTATAATTACTATATTTATTAATAATAATATAATAATATAATATATGCATATAATCATAGCAACTATGTTTTATTATAAATTAAATATTTGATTTCCGCTTCTAATATATATATATATTCACTCTATATAATATAATATACAATTATATATAATCTATTCAACTATATTAAATAAAAATTTCTATAATATTAATTCGTATAATGTTAGATTAAAAATATAATTATAAAATTACTATTATATGTTAATACAGTTACTCAGATATTTATGTTTTTCTAGAACACACTCTAACTTACTATAGTATGGTTTGCAATTAAATAATTAGTAAAGGATGTCTAGAAAAAACACCTGCCCGAATTTCAACCCCAAACAGTAACAGATAGGCATATATTAAAAAAATCTATATTCATAGTATATTGGGCCTAAGTGAATTAATTTATTTATCATCTCTACATCACCAAACTGATTATAAAAATTAAAAATCTTAAAATACGATTACAAACACAGAAAATTATACTCTTGTGTCATTGTATAAAAGTAATATGAAAAGAATAATATATGTGATTTAGAAAGAAAATATTTCCAGTCTTCTATCTCGTAACAGCTTAATAACCTTATTGTAAGCAAGTGATAATTTTGGAAATTTATAATTCAATCGATTTATAACCACTGCAGTATGAACAAGACTTGAGTAGAAACGCAAGACCATCCACATCTCTGAGCGTCAATTATCTAGCGTTGTATCTTTATAAGACATATCAAGACCTGTTGCCAACTAGAATTAAACATAATATATCTTAATTTCTATAATTTATAGATAATAATTTAATTAATCTAATTTATCAAAATAGTCCTATAACATAAATATATATTCAAAAATATTAGCTTAATACTTTGTATCTATTCAAAATGTTATACTTCCCGTTCTATATTTCATAATTGTATCAAAAAATAAGTAATTTAATATCTCTAAATAATCACAATATATGAACACACAATAAATTACCTAATAATATACCTAAAACCTCTTACTCAGCTAAACCGATAAATGATAATTGCATAAACACCGCAAACAACCCTAATCCTGTCTTCTTGCATATAATCGCTTTAACAGTACGACTACTATTATAAATTACATATGACAAAAGATTAATTTACAACAAAAATAAAACACAATTATTGCTTTATAAAAAATAAAGCTCTCTAAATCTGCAGATTAATCCACATTGATAAATAATTACAATACCTTTATTGCATTAAAAAACATATAAAACTACAATAACTTATAATACATAATATATAAAAAATAATAGCACCTCCTATAACGATTTTACATAAGACTATAAACTATATATATAAAGCACAACATAAAAAAATATAAATAACATATCGATCATACAGATAAACAACAGGTACTAGCTATATAATATATATAATATATAGTATATATATAAGATATTATCCCGGAAATTAATTTATTGACGAGCAATAAGAAAGCAAAAAGATCAAAATAATATACATTTCAAAAATTTACTATATATTTTATACTAACTATTATTTACCTAAAACTATTTGTAATATTTTAATTACGTGTTCGTACTTATTGCTAAGATTCGCGACCAATCAGCAGTCTACGTGTCAAAATTTAAGCATATAGATACACAAGTTTATAACCAACGTTAATTATGTAATAACTTGCAGTGTACAAGCTTTTGATGAATTACATTCAGTCATGATCACAATATTCAAGCAATCGAAAATCACGGAAAATACTGGAAGATACTATCATTTTACACCTATATACACGATCACATCTCTTCTCTATAGATCACTACCAGCCAAGAGCACACTGCTAAACTATCATATATGCTATCACTAAAATCGGACATACATAAAGAGCCATTAGAATTTGTACTTGTAATCACATGTGCGCCACTGTTCTCGCACCACTATACCAAAAATATCACAGAAGGGCAAATAATATGTCGGAAAACACACGCGCTGGAAAAGCTGCTATAATACCACTAATATTCGCCTTCGAAAAAGATGAGAGATAGATTATACACAACACCAGAAGTGAACCTCTATTATCAGTTATAACATATAATAAACATAGAGTTCGCACATAGTAACCTATACTTATGTTGATAAACATTTCATTTCCAAAATATGAATTTCATTAACAAGGTTATAAACTCAATATAATAGAGGAGACAAATAGTCTCAAAAAATAAGACTAACACTATAATAATAGAGAATATATTTAGAGAAAATGAATTCAATAATCTACACTCATACAGTATAATTATTTGATCAACCACTCGAGAACGTGTTAAGACAGACCGACACATAACACTATATACACAATCTATACTCTTCTCAAAACAACACGAATATATGAGAGAACACAAAAAACTATATAATTGAAGGCTAGCTATAGTATTTTCACAGACTACTGAAGAAATACGACATATCAGTGAAGTAAAAATAGTAACTTCATATGCATATCGAAACTGATATGCACCGTACTGCGAGATACACTTCAAACATCGTATTATATCAATTTTGGATTATATATGTAAATGTACAGACTTTTACGAGGAGCAAAGCATCAATCACTAGTGCTGATGTGATTCATCGCTAAGTACACAATAAAATAAATCACCTGTTATAAATTCCAGTTTACAGTACTAAACAATTACACTATTAAAGTATAGACAAAAAGTATTATGTGGTCAGATATTTATAATTCTGCAATCCACACTATCTGAAGCCTTTATCTACACATCTATCAAAAGTTCATATTGGTCTCAGCTGGTGTAAACAGCTCTCACATCTGGTCTCTATTATGTGAATGACGTATAACTGGAGTCTTTGGTTATCAATAAAGATACCTAAATTTCAAGGCAACTTCGTCTATCTATGTAATAATGTCAAGCAATGTTTCCTACTCGTAACTACAGCTAATTGAAAACTACGTGCGCATTGGTCAAATAATGGATACATTTAGAAACGCTCTATTATTACTGGACCTTTCCTTGCGATTTAACTGTTCGATTACAATGTATGGACGTATTAACTTTGTGATATAAGATTACAATTTATATTAGTTTCATATCATAGAATAATTATATGTATTAACAATATTTGATATACTTTTATGAGCATTATAATAAATAGTTGTTTATGTATTGACTATATAAACCAAAATATATGCTTAGTGTTATTAAAATTGACATAATGCACCCTTTTATTTTCTGTTAATATATATAATAATATTAGTATTATTTGGAATTGGTGATCTCAGATATAGTTGTCTGCACCAACTGTACATTATAAAAGCATGGTAAAACTTGTCTCATCTAAATAATCCTGTGATCAAAAGATTGTGTGCGTCCCTTCGGACCTCCCCATGAAGGTTGTTTTTTGAACAGAATTAGTTATAATGTATACTCAGTCTATGCTACTATCAGAACTATTAAATAATATATATATAGTTGTGTGCAAGTTAAAATTCACGTAATATATTATTATTAATTCTTTTATTTTCATGATTAAATTATGTTTTGTATAATTATTATAAGAAGTATTATCTTATATTTACTCCAACTCCGTGTTATTTAGCGCTATTTAGCGAAGAAAGTGACTTGAGAGCACATCCACATTTTATAACTCGTCACCAAATACATTTCCATAAATTTTAGATTATTTTACTATAAGCTAACCTATCTGCGTTTGAAGCGCAGCAAATCAATTTAGCTAATCCTCTATAAGTATCCAAATTCTTATCATCTATACGTATATATCTCGTCCTTATCTTCTTTATATTGCATTACCACCTCAAGTATAATATGTCACATTATCTAAAACCAATCCAGCATATATATGATAAGTATATCAGAGCTGTTAAATAACATGTATAACTGCAGAGAGTCACTATCACTCAGAAAATGATAACCTACTCTCTTAGCGCATATGAGAGCACCGTTTATTCATTAGACATCACATATGTACTATCATAAACGCTCTATGTTTGCGTTTGTTAGAACAATGAATCTCAAATAAAGTTTATTCCCACCAATTTATACGCACACTCCCCGCGTAAGAGTAACTCATATATATGTGCTAGAAAAGCAATTTGTGGAAAAACGCCACTGGAAACATGGACTCTTCGGAACATAGTATCCTGACACACAATTATCGCTCTATCGCAAGAACGAGAGTATATTACCATCAACATGAAAACGGCGACTATTTTTGTTGACTATATTATTAATTGATCAGTGTCTGATAATTTATTTTATTTTAAAAACCTTTAGTTTTTGATTTTTCCAAATTATTGTAACTAAACTGTCTACTATATCTATATGTGAATCTAATAAAACATCTATTTCAAACTAAATGAAATATATATTTACTGAATTGTTATTCTTACAACCTATAACCTATATTAAAAAATCCTATAGAGGAGCGTCTATTGATCATAAAAATAAGCACGACCACCCAATGTAAGCAAGATCCGTTACTCACTACTGAAAGGATCGTCCATAAATTGTAAATAACACAGCTCACGAATAAAACAAATACAGTATATATTTATAAAACGAAAAAAAACCTACTATCTAATGGATCCATCCATTATAGTTTATCAATCTGACGATGATTCCGTTGAGTTAACTCTTTGTGTGTTTGTATTAGCTTTGTTACCCTTGAATTTAATCAATATATATATATAAAATATTGCTAAATTAATATATAATTAATTTAATATGCTTAGTATTGAATATACATTCTTTATATATTAGTATAACTATATATAATGAAATATCATATTTTATTGTACCGTTACAATTTTCTAGAATTATGTGAGTAAAAAAAAAAAAAAATTATCAATTAAATTACAATAGAGAGTTCTCTACCTAAGAGCAAAAAATGTTACTCATTTACCTATATCAGAAGCACATTATAAAAAGACTTAAAGACAGCCCACTCCCAGGTAAGACTAGCTATTAATTCACTATACTTCATCCGAATTTAATGAGACTATGCCAGAGCATCAGACGCCCAGACCTCGGCCCCTAGCAATTAAGAATATAAAAGCCACCAAACTAGCAGTACATTAAAATACAATTGATTATGAAAGCCCCGAACTAGGCCCTACGATAAGGAAATATTGTTCATTAATCTCCTATTTTCTAAGGTAAACTTAAATTAATATTATTATATAATAAATTATATATATATATATATATATAGATATATATATATATATATATTAAATATATATATATTAATATATATATAAATTATATATATATAAATATATAAAAAAAATAAATTGTATTTCCATATTACTTTTTATAATTATAATAATAATGTGCAAATTATTTATCATCACAATACATATATATAGTGTGTGTGTGAAATTTTATGTAGATCCACCCAATTTCAGTCCTTGCTAGTGCATGTTGTCGCCTAGTGTATCTGCGAGCGCTTAAATAATAAAGCGATTATAGACTGAGATTAACTTAAAACTCAAAGAGAATCTAATAAAAAACAATTGTATCCGTGAAATGCTCTAAAAGTTCGATCTAACACATGTGCTGAAATAAACGAACAGCTGGTAAAGCTACCAACAACGATACTACTAATGTAATAAAAATATAGATATAAGTAGTCCATAAGATAGATACTTGGGAGTTTTACAAACCCACGTG
The DNA here is from genome assembly GCA_015478945.1 of Trachelipus rathkii. Taxonomy (NCBI): domain Eukaryota; kingdom Metazoa; phylum Arthropoda; class Malacostraca; order Isopoda; family Trachelipodidae; genus Trachelipus; species Trachelipus rathkii. The sequence goes on along the minus strand of JABUQX010015738.1, from coordinate 45,308 downwards.
TGATATAGAAAGAAAAGAGATCGTAAACAAGAGTCTTAAATATACGACTTCCTAAACCATATCCACCCGTAAACACAAGTCCACTACAGTTACCCGATAGTAAAATAAAAAACCTCAACTGCCCAATCGCTACATAACCAACCTGAATTGTTATTCTGCCATAAAAACACAAAAATAGTAACTATCTCTTAAACTTCTACAGTAAATTACCTGAGTGCCCTTCCGCATAATATGCACTCATCAACCCATCCTCATCTCAATCATGAATGTACCAATCAAATCTCACCATACTTTACAAAGCTCAAATATTACTATATAGTATAACCACCCTCTTATAAATAAATTCCAGCCGATAAAGTATACTAAATATATATCAATAAAATTAAATCACCAAATATATATATAATTATATCAACAACTATGCAATATACACCAATACACCTAATAAACATTTATTACCTTCACTGAGCCTACTTTTGAATACTTAACAACACTATCTAAACAAACATACTACCAAGCCCAACACGTAAACACTAATAACTTTTACCCTCAAACAACACCACCTTACATCTACCACTACTAAATACAAAAATCCCCACTAAAAACCATTGCATTTACAAACCCCTCACATACTGCTCAATTACTAATATTAGTTACATAAGGAAAACAAATGCAACAATACCGACGCCTAGGTCGACGAATCCAACATAATGCACACCGAGACATCATCACTAAACGCACACACAAAACGCATCCCGACACATCTTAACTTCACTCATTCCTTACCCATCTATCACAAGAATATGAGTGAGAATATGTTAGAAGATGAGCAATCTATACATCTCATCTATTCCTAGAATTTTGAATTAAATGACCTTATAAACATAATAACCCCAAAATAAAGAAAAATTAAACTTATGGGGCTAATTCCTCTTATAATCCATGAGAATCTATCATAGGTACTCAAACTATGATAAATCTGTAATAAATTTCAATATTATCTTCTTGGTCAGTTCATCATTTTATGCACTTCCACACCCTTTTAACAAAAACATCAATAAAATATTATTAATCAACTAAAATATTAAATAAAACCAAAATAAAAATCCCATATAAACCAACTTTCATCAAACTAAAATACCCTCAATATTTGATCTTGTGGATTTAATTCTTCTATAACTTAGAAAAAAAAGGTCTATATAAAGAACATCTTAACGAAAAGCTATTAGGTATTACCCGCATAACCTCAAATAATATATGTTTTATTCATCTAATTATGATGCCCTAAATTTTGGTTTTAATTGAGCCTATATTTTTATATCTAGTGTATTATTTTAAACTCCTCTAAAAGTGTGTTAATAAATCGATATTTTATTTATAATATTAAAACCTATTCTACTGCTTTATTAATTTAAGGTCAATAAAATAAGAATTTTAATTTCTTTTGACTATTTTATACGTATATAATATTTTCACATTTAAAAAAAAAAAAACTATAACTGATATACCACACAATATAACGCTTGACTACCATAATTTGTATACAATTCTACGTATTATGAGTTTAATTTAGTTCTCACATGTGTGTTTGTGATACTTATTTTAATATGAGAGTGTCCATATGCTGCCTAAGTTAATCTAGCTTAAGTGTTGTTAATAGTATAGAATTAACCAACAATTTAATATAATACTAACTCCGTAATAAATTATATATAACCTCTAAGTTTTAATAAAATCACTAATCGATCAATCATTTAATATAGTTGATATTATATCAACACTAAGAGAAGACAACCATTTATAATAATTTAAAATAAGAGCAATAATATATATTACATCATACACCTATAAGGTTTCTACTTACAATCTATTATTATTATAAATCAATCTGAGAATCAAAGGTTAATATAATATATAGTAAATATAATACTATAATAAAATATATTATATATATATTAATATATAAGATATATATATAGTATATTAAATATAAATTAATATTAATATATAATATATATATACTAATTTAATAATATTATTATTATTACTATATATATATAACTTAACTACACTTACATCCGCCCCAGGACTTTATATATAATATATATATTATAATAATATATTATATATATATAATAAATTAAATTAAATGAAATTGTGAAAAATGAAGTCATTAAGGAAAACTAATAAATTTCTTAAAAGAATAATAATAGAATAATATATAAATTAAAAATAATATTAAGAAGGATTTATTGTATAATAAAAAAATATACTATATACCTTAACACATCTTATTATTAGCCTATTAACAGTAAGTTCCAATAAGAGTAGTTAAAGTATAACCACGTATATTAGTATTGATAATTGAAGCAGCTAGCTAAACAATAATTTTTATTTATTAATTTTTATAATGAAATATTATTACAGAGGCATTTATCTAAATAAAATATATTATCATTAATTATTATAAATTTATATAATATATCAGAATAGATTGCGAAAAGGTCTCATCAATTTCCATTTAACCACTCATACAACTTGCGCATCCGCATCCGCGATTCCGATCCTGCACTTAACGACACATTCCGCATCGCGAGCCCGAATTCTCTTTGATAAATGAGGATTGCTTGGAAAGCGCATGTATTCTGCTGAGCATTTGTTGATGAAAATGAGCAACCGTCTAACATAGACGGAAAAAATACGCACAATGAAAAGAGTAATATAATCTTATCTGAGTATCATATTTTATCCATGTAGTAGTTCTATTCGCGTATGAATAAATTGTAATTATTGATTTTTGCCAAATTTGTAATATATATATTATATATATAATATATATATATATTATATATATTATATAATATAGTAATATATATATTTATATATATTAATAATATATATAATATATAATAATATATATATATATATATAATATATATATATATATATAATATATATATTAGTATATAGTATATATATATATATATATTATATATTAATATTATATATATGATATATAATTAAGATTATATATATATAATATATAATATTATATATAATATATATATATATATATTATATATATAAATATTTAACATAATTAATCAAATATTAATAAAATTATATATATAATATATATATATAATATATATATATATATATATATATATATATATATATATAATATAATATATTATATACTATTAATATATATAAATATATATTATATTATATTAATTATTAATATATTATATATTATATAATATAATATATATAATATCAATATTAATATATATATGAATATATATATAGTATAATATATATGCTGCTTATATGAATTAGTACGGGAACATCAATTCTCAAAAAACTAATTTTTAGATAAGGAAAAACTAAGTAATACAAAATATATATCATAATCATTAGAGTTCAGATAAATCTCCACGCGACCAAGAAGGAAACTACAAATATTTGTATTTTTATATCCCGTATATCACACAGCGATCAGGACCAAAAGCCATTACAATATCACCCTCCATATCCTTAATTCTATATCACAATTTAGAGCCACGATTCATTCGAACAAAGTTGTATCTGGAAAATATAATAATATATAATTGTGAATGATATTCTTCTTCATGCTATTTTCTACGTGAGTCTCTTCACATATATCTATACGCTATATTTGGTGCATTCATCCACTGATGATAGTTCTCTCTCTCACGGGCTCCATCAGACTCCCAGCCCCGTCACCTCGGCCACCGCACGAGCAGACGCGCACACCATTTCCCAATCAACCTCCCCTTGTCTTCCCGACGCACCTTGAGGCAGCTCTGTGAGCAGTAACCTCCTAAACCTCTTGCAGCTTATATTAGCAGGTTTAACACCTAGGTATTACTATCCTACTTATTAAATTATCTAATATACGATTTCCACTTTCTTCCCCTTCCAATACGATATATTCTCTATACGCCATCACTCTCTATCAATAATTATCAGTTCTATTCTGATAACTAGTTCGTCACTACTTTCTGAGCCTATACAATAACAAAATTGTAGTTGTAAATAATTAACTCCTTAATGTTCTTCGCCATCATTTCATAGAAACACTTCATTACGCTATTCGATATAGATATATTATCTCAGTTTTTCATCGAAAATTATCCTCTTCACCTCCTCTCCAATCTCATTATCATCCCTGATGATAGTATACAAAACTCTAACTGTTCATCAGTACTTTCAATTTGGTAACTCGATCACAATTCTCACACCAGGCACCCTCCTTCCCTCTCTACAAACACATTATCCCACCCACCAGATTATTGAGTATATTTCTCATATATATATTTAAATCCCACACCTACCATCATATACTATCCTAAACTAATACCAGATCTATCTCCCTTCTCTACAACTATAACTAAACATGAATTCTGTATTAACTATAGTTCATTATCAAGTAAGCCATATCACTATACCACAATCATAAGTCACTTATCCACTTACCTACCTACTGCCCCTTAACTAATTATACATCCAAATATAGCTTATACAATACACCAGAATTTAATAAGGTGACAAATACACTTACCTAAACTTAACGCTAAGCTCCCACCTCAAACCATTTCTACGTTAATTTACATATACATTGTCATTATTTTATAGCATACTCTCATAAAGCACTTTCATATATAGTAACCACCCACATCACTTAAATCACTCTCTCTAAAAACCTCAGATTACTATAATTATCATTCCTATATATAAATAGTTACCGAATCGAAATGCCTTTCTTCAGCATATCTATAATACAGATGCATGAGCCTTTAATATTGATAATTATCTAATTTATTATTCCGTTCATTCATTCTCAATGAGGTATATATATCACGGAACATAAATGAATCTTATGAGGGCTTCATATACGCCCTTAATCACATTCATATAGCTCACTTCATCAGTATCATGAGTTCCACATATGCAACTACACCTACTTTATTTTCACATAAGTATCCTTATCGTGAGTTTATATTTTGCTCACATGATATAGTATCCAAATATAACGAAATACCTCTTTAAATATTATATAACATTCACCCACATCTCTAACTTATCCTTTTGTATTATAGTTATATTAATATAAATATGATGTTATTTTACCCATCCTTATTTTTAAGAACCATTCATTTTATCTCCAAGCCCTTGATTAGAAAACACTTCAACATCATTCACCTTCACAACCTCTCCTCTCCTCTCCAGCGCGTCTATTTTATAAGTAATTACATATAAATTAATTGATGACAAAAAAATGAATAATAACATGCATTCTCCCGGGGCCTACACACTCTAATTCAGATAAGCTTATCAACAAAGGCACCTCTTGAAAAATCATTCCTCACTCTATATCTACCTCTCATTGGTACCTAGCACCCCAATTGTAATCTCTCTCTGCTCTTCCTCTCCTCCTCTCTTCGGTTCCATATTTATTTCTTACTCACTATCCTATCACCTCTTTACTCCATCCTCCTTCCTAATATATATTTATAAGTATATAATATCTAAAATACATATTACATATTATTACTATATATTATTATATAATTCAAAGATATATATATATATTTATTAATATATTATTATTTTATATTTTTTTTATATATTATATATATTACAAGAGGAAGATATAAAAAATAGATAATAATCTTCTATAAATATGTGATCAACTTCAAAGAGTGAACATCCGCATCCGCATCCGCGCGTAAGGGATCTCCATCCTACTTAAGATCGCGCATAGCCGAAAGTGTAACAAGCTAACGTATTTATATCGACATCCGCAACATCGAAAGTCACACACATAGTGAAATCAAATATTGGTTTGGACGTAGTAAATGTGCCGGGGTTCCAAATCACAATAATATTTAATTAAAAAATCATCTATCAACCATATTCACTAGAATTATACTTAAAGCCATAAATATTTTACATGATATGAAAACCATAGACTTATATATATAATATTATATAACATATCTCGTAACTATCTAGCTTCTCTATGCAGTAAACTATTGTTCATTAATAACTGACAAATATAATCAAAGGTATAAACGCTTATTTTAAACTCGAAATCAAGCTTAAACTTGTCAATTCTCTTTGGCTAAATGTTTGATAACGACTAAATTTTTGAAAAGAAACCAAAGACCCATGACTGGAAAAACTAGAATAGAACGAATACGATCTTAAGACGTAATCAATAATATTATATCGATATCAGCTATACCCATTAGATCTCACCAGGACTTAAATCTTTCGATGACGTATTATAAAATATCTGACATTACTAGTCAATATCAAAAAGTACAAGTGACAGACTTGACAAAAAATTTGTGTTAATTGTGCAACCTCGGTGAGCTAACCGAACCATCTCACACAAGTAGACTATAGGATTATTAGGATCACTAACCTCGCACAAGTTCCACCTGGCGCTATAATTACGACCTCATTATACTATAGCTTGCTAGTAAATTGGCGAGCACGGCTCATATTACAATAATTAGCTCTCAGATACAGATAATACGGACTATATCTTATCAAGAGACATTGCGATACTAGGTCCACTCAACTAAAATGCTTAAAAGTCAATCGGACCCTCATTTAAAAATAGTGCATTGGTCCTAGTACGGATAAGACCATCATAGCAAAAATGCTTCCTTATTCATATCAAGAAAGAAACTCAATACAGATAATTATAATTCATCTCTTTGTAATTTGTAATAATAGATATTAATATATAATTTATATTATCTGATTAAATAGTATAATAGTTATATATAATGCGAGGCTAACCTATAGATTTATCCAAATTATGTGCCTATAGTGAACACTAGATTTATACTTATTAATATATTTCTTGTGATATATATCCAGTAATTAATTAATATTAAATAAAATTTATAATAATTTAATATAAATAATCACAAAATAAAAATAATAAATAAAGCATTTAACAACTGCATATAAAAAAATTAAATATTTTGAATATATCTAGTAAATTCTCACACCATATTTCATTTCATTAAGTAGACTAATGCTATACTAAAACAGAATGATTAGTATGAAATTAACTATAGTGACTAAAGCAAATAGTATACTTACAAAGTAGGTTTGTATAGCTTAATATTAAAAGTCGAAGAAAGACTACTGAATATATGCGCAAAAAATAAAACATAGTCAATTTTATATAATACGTTCATAGCTTTTTTCCTTTTTACTTATAAACAAATAGAAAAGAATGCATGAAATATGAAAATATATTGATCAGATACAAATTTAAAGAATACACAGATAAATGAGTTCAACACAAAATAGTATTAAATCAGATGAAAATGTCCTCTGTGATTTAAATGAACCAGAACAATATGAAACACTATTAAACTAAGCCACTCAATATGTAGATATAGAGAAAATTAGTCTATCGCAAACCAAATATAATCTTAAAAAAGTGATTAATCTTCGCACCATTATGCATCGCGCTTTCAACGACAAACAAAAAGATTAATTATACAAACACAGCCCACAACTGGAAATCTCCTCCTCCAGAACATTCTATTGGAACTCAACCATAAACTCCCACAGCACAGTAGCCTCTCCGAACTGTGAACCCTCTTCCCCCCTAGATATAAGTATAGAATAAATTAAGCTTCCTCCCAGATTTGCCAAAGGTATAACTAATATATATAATATATATGTCTGTCAATATATATACTAACCATAGAGAATACTAAAATGTCAGAACTGTTCGAACTTTAGATCATACACCATTTATTACTAGTATAAAGGATCCTGTCGGACTAGTCACATGTCCTTGTTAACCGCATGTATAGGTAATAACTGCCTCTGATACATTCCATATAAAAGTAGATTGAGCGATGAGCTATAATATATATATATAATATATTATTTATCAGTATGGCTGAGCTCGTGAGTAAAACCTGAATAAACTAATATGAGGTAGTAGAGGCATATCATTTTAAATATATATATAGTAGTATATATATAATATATATATATATATATATATATATATATATATATACTATAGTAATTATATATAATATATATAGATATATATATATTATATTATATAAGCTTAAAAATATAGCTAGTAATTTATATATCTGTACGATCTATGATTTGTATTTATCAAATAAAAATAATAATAATTCGTCTAATCAGTAACTCTTACTAGTGTATTTCCATGAATAAGTAAAAAATGTTTAATAATTATAATCAATAATTATTGATAATTGCAAAGGTATCGTCTACAGTCAATTTTATAACTATTAGAAAAAAAAACTTATAGAAAATTATAAAACACTGTGAAGTAACGTCTTTGTTCTGACTTCTATTACCTGTCTGCTGTATTAATTCAAACTCAGCTCTGAAATGCTTCGTTAGAGATGAATTTCGGAGTGTACTCTCGATTTTTTCTATAAGTATCTGCTTAGTGTGAATTTAATAGTGTACAACATGAGAGACAATTCTTTTCTATTCGTTGAGACTTGCAAACACGCCATTAGTATTAAAAGTTTATTTCTGTCCATAATATAATATAATATTTAATAATACAACAAATTTGGTCAATCTCCATTTCAATAATTAAATTATCAATAGACTAATCATATAACACAAATGTAAAACCAGTACCAACATAACAATACATATTATCCAACTACAGACTGATCCATTTCCATCTTGAAGACCAAAAACAAGTTAACCCCGCTATTTCAAAGGTACTCGTAAACTAAACATCAATGACGAGAGATACTTTAACTTATGTCCCATTGCGAAACCATCAAATCGTTCGAAAAAAATCAAAACCAAACTATTAGAACCATTCTGAAAATATAATCAAACTATTTAGTACTATTCGCACCTACATCTCGTCACAGATTACTCCTCCTTTCATCTTAATCAATGTTTAGCAGAAACATATCTAATATACAAAGATACGCGAGAGATACACTACGATAATACCACACGCTATTTTATATGTGATGCCCAACTCCTGAACAATAATTATATATCAAGCGAGAAGTTCGTCGTTAGTAACTCTAAAGATCCTGTGATAATATATATATACACTATAAGCGCTATCGCGCCACCACTTAGTTCCAAAATTACACCCACTTATCCAGGAAAAGCACATACAGACTGTCATATATTAAAATTTCTAATCTCTCTATTATAAAACTGTTAACTTATGCGTTCGACAGTGTGTGAATACACCATATTCTAAAATCCTTTGCGCACATAATCCACTAGTATAGTCAATTCTCACTATTTGATAGTACACATAAATTCTCACACTGAAATTCATACATCACAATAAGCCACGTATGTCATCTTCTTAATGAGTCCATAATTAGAACATCAACACTATATCATTGTATTCTATCAATTGCTAGCACTCTTCTAGATATCGTCTGTATCTTATCACTTGCAAGTTTAGATTAAACTAGACCTAGTATGACACTGATAGGCAGATGTGATCCTAAAGTATTCCACAGCATCCCACGTAATCTTCTTTAATCTCTACAAAGATGCAATAGATCAAGTATGACACTACGAACCTATATAATCGTGCGTCGAAGGCGCCCGCATCAGTCTCTAAGTAGTCTTCATATCTCCATTTCACTAGCTTCTTATACCACTTCTTATGCCCTAATCCCCAAGTGGTCCTCACAATATAAGCAAAATTTTTATCAAATAACTCCTATCCTCCTTAATGCACTCATAAGTAATTTTAGATAGTTAGTTCTATAACAGATCTAAAATTCAATCTGCTTAATATAAAATTATTTACTACTTGCCATCTAAGTATTGTGACTAATAGCAAGCAAACTGCTCCATGTAATTGCATACCGAGGACGTCACAATTTCTTCTGAGTGAGTGATTACTAATTATATGTTCATTTACTAAAGTATAATAAAGATAGTACATAAATGCATGCTAATGAAAAGGCTAGGTTTTGTTATCTAGTAACAGCCAATCATCAAGGCGGTATGAAATCAAATATTGAAAGTCTAAAGATAATGAAGAAGATATATATATAAAATTAAGATAATGAGTATATAATATAAGTAATAATAAATTTTTTGTATATTTATATCTAATTGAATATGTAGTTAGCCATCTATTGAGAATAATATCAATTATACTAAAGATCAATATAAAATCAATGAAGTTTCTATAATGCTAAGTATTTCAAAACATAGTTATTCAAAGGTAGTTACTTGCCTTATGAAAGAGCAAAGATAAAATATAATTAGACTCTCACTTGTCATTGAAGTAGTTATTATATTTATAAAAATATGGATTATGCCAAAAATAGGTTTTCTGTAAAATATAAGAATTATTAGACACCTGACATACTGCTATTTATTATAAACTGCTAACCCTTCCTACAACACTAAAGAAGTTTAACCACTTAATTATATGTTAATTAGTATTCATAAAGATTTTTATATATATGCTTACATATTTTTGCATATTCTAATACATGCAGAAGTATACATTCACATGTATTTATCAATTTCTTCATAGAGAACCCTAAATTATCATAATTAAAACAGCAACCATTCATATTATCAGTAAATAAAATATCATATGAGTACTCATTTGCTAGCATCTATATACAACTGTAGTTGTTTACTTACTTTCTTTTATCCCTATAACATATATATTGTAATTTACTTGAATTCTATTTATACTCATTGAGATAATAAGCTCATTAATACATGCATTATGGTATATATTTGTTAGCTTTACAACACAAAATCCATACAATGGTCGTATACATCCTCTCTTGATTCTGATTCTTGATCTGGTGATCTCATGATTGTATGTACAGAAAAATCAATCATTATATGTGAGAGCTTATAAGTAAACTTTGCTCATATTATCTATAGACATTATAGGTAAGAACAAATCAACATTATATGTAGAGTAATCTTAACTAGCATAGCCCATATATCATAACTCAATATTCTTAATATATATTTTAATCATAAAATGTATTTTAAGTAATATATATATTCTTTTCCTAATACTCGTCTCTTGAAAATTAATATTCGCTAAGGTCCATTTATGCTATATATATCACCTTTTAAATAGTCGTTATTGAGTTTAGCAATGAAATTAGCTCAGATCAATAGGTCGATTATTATACACTCTCAATCTATAATTATTTGAAAATCTATGCATAAACATGTCAATCAACTATACTTTAAAGTATATTCTCAATAAAATTTAAAAAATATCACAAAATTTTGAAAAAATGAAATTTACATAGTATACGCGAAAAAATTAGTTAGTAATCACGATTTCACATTCCTAGTTTGTTTCACTATTTTGTTGGTGCAAAAAAAGACTCTATATCGCGAACTTCTGAACTAGAGTTGTTTGCCAATTTGGAGTTATTTATGACTGTCGTTCGCTGAGGAAGGCTATTTGTAAGATAAACAATGCTCAAAATTAACTATACATACCACACAACTATTTACAGTGAATCAAGCGTTAATCATTTTTATCAGTTTCAGTAATTGCATGACAAACTCTATCTATCTTGTGAAAATAGAATTATATATCATTCTTATGCATTTACTTAGAGGCACCACATATCACTGCACATACTTTCATCAATGCTCTATATATATGTGAAAGACAACTATAGCTGTATATCAGAGTCCACGACTAACATGCACCTTATTTGCAATTGTAGCTCAAACGAGATTTATCGTACTCTGTGCCTTCCCTGTTGGTGTGAAAGGTAGGCAGTTAGATATAGAACAATCTTAAAAAGATCAGTGTAATATGTACGGAGATGTGCAAATATCGATATAGCTTAATATATGATATTTATCTGTTATAAACATTATGTTGACTTTTAAGTTTATATTATGATGTGAGGCCTTCGCACCTGAGTAACTATTTAAATATACAATAGTATATCTATTTACAAAATTCAACCCCATGACGCTATCTAGCTGATAAATTATATTTATTTATTATTATATTATTATATTTATATATTAATTTATTGTATATATATTAAGTTTATATATATATATATAATAGGTGAGCCGTACCAACTATATATAATATTATTAACACCCTGTATTAAGCGTTAAAACGGTATGACATAAAACAATACCTACACCCAATCCATAAGCTTACAATGACTCTCACTATATATGAACTATTATTCTCGCTATAGGGTCTGACTTTTATTATCTTATGTTCTGGCAAAAGAACAATAACAAGAATTAATGTACGACTAGGACAAGAATTACTTTGTTCAGTGATGCTTTATAAATATAAAATGAAAAAGATTATTATCCTTTTAGCCTAACTTTCTTGTCAATTATATTCTTACGTATATTATAGAACTGGTGCATTCTAATAATAATACTAATGATAAATTAATAATACATCCATTAATATAACTATGAAATCTTGAGGAACGAAAGTCATACTAATTTATTACGACTTTCGGTGTACAAGAGAAAAGTAATTCATGTCATTCATCATAAAAATAATAAAACGTATTATAGAATTTTTATCTTCTTATTAAAACACACAGATTTTGATCAAGTAAATTACTTTTATATTCATTATTGTGTATATCTTTAAATAAATATGTATTTGATTAGATTCTCTGTCTACCTATGTGAGTAATCAATAAAAGTGTAAACTAACTCTTAGCTCTAAATTCTTCCTTTAACTCTAAGAAAATATCCTTTTATAAAATGTTGAAAATAAGATTTTATAATGATTTTTAGATTATAAAGGTTTCGGACCAAAGTTATATAAATATTATTTGACTTTAAAAAATAGTATGTTAAAGTTGTAGAAATAGTGTTTAAATATTAATATATTTCTGCTCACACTTCAACGTTTACGAATGCTTATGTTATATTCCTATCGTAATTTATAATATGCTGGCGAAAATTAAGACCTAAACATCTAATTAATATCAATTTATATTGATCAAGAATATATAATATTTTTTTCAGTTACCTCCCCTATCATAAACACCATTTAAGATACATCAAAAAAATATTATAATATTCCACACTCATTAATAAAATAAGCTATTTAATATTCCTACCAAGAATATTCATATGTCCCACCGCCTTTATAATAATAAGAATATATAATATATATTAATATATAATTATATATAATTATTATTGATTATATAAATATTATTAGTATGATGCTTAATGATAGTAATAATATATTTTTGTTATAATAGTTAACTATATTATATAAAATATATATATATATAATATTAAAATATATAAATATAATTAATAATATATATAATATATATATAGTATATATAATTATAATATATATATATAATATATATTATATAATTAAAATATAATAATATATAATTAAGTATATTATATATAGTAATGTGAAAGTATATATATATATGGAAAATAGTAACAAAAAATAAGTAAAAATCTTAAAATGTATAGTCTTTGTTAAACTGGATTTTGCAAGACACGATTTAGAATTGATGTTACTAATAACCAGATTTTTAGAATTATGATATTATTGAAATACTAAAATTAAATTACTTAATATTAATAGTATAATAGTAAATAAATAATAAACTTAATTTCAATTTAAATTTCAAATTTCATAAAGAACAAAAAATAATTATAAGAATTCTAGGTAAAGATATTATCGAAATTTTTTCATTTTCTACTGACAATTTTCATTAGTAAATTAATAACGTGCATTGTTATAAATGGTATCCCTATAATCTAAAATGATAATCGATATAATATAATAAAAGTTAATATATTATATGTAACATTAATATTGTTAACATTTAACTTAAAATATATAAAAATAAACACTCACAATCATTATAATATAAAATAGAAAAATAATATAAATATAAAAAAAAAAAACTTATTATATTATTTCCCCTATTTCCTCTGTGGTATAAAATTTATTATATATAAATATAAATATAATTTGTTTTTATTTTTTTTTATTATTCTACTAAATATTTTTTATTCGGAATATAGTAAATATATTATATAAAACATTGATGAATAAATAAATATAAATCATAAGTAAAAATTAAATATTCTTTAAACATATTAACATATAGTAAAGTGTATATACTCTTTCATTTTCATAAATATAGTATATCCCTTCCTTCGATCTGCAATTCGGCCATAACTAAATTGGACCTGGACTTCCAATGCCTAAGTATAGTGAATAACCAAAGCATTACTTAGATATTGAAGAAAGCATTAGTCTAACAAAAATGAAACTCGTCGATTTGGCTAATTAAAGATAAAAAAAGGTACAAGGTCGCCTTACTAAATTCCTATTGGATACAGATAATTCCATTACTTTAAATAAAATTCTTCTTTGCTTGCACTGAAAGAAGTTGAAAAGAAAAATAAATTTAAATATTAATGTTAAACTTCGAAACAAGATAAAAGTATTCAATATCAAGACATCTACATCTATCGTCACATAGAATAAAGCTGTGACAATATTAGATAAATGAAATTAATTGACTCAAATTCTCTCTCCTTCCAAACGATCCAATAAAAAATACCTAAATAAAGTGCATAGATAATGAACTGACTCTATATTATCCTGCTTAACTCTTGCAATATATAATTCTATCCAGACCTATACATCATCCTCTGTAGATACATTGACATTAATGGTTTTATCTATCTCAGAGAAATTCACTCCTCCTCTGACTGACCATCTACAACAATACTACATTTCCGACTCCCTGAAACTCGTCTCCTCCTCTCGATGTGAACCCTTCCCTGTATAATATTCTAACTAGATGCTTCTATGTGGAATAAACAAAAGTACAATCATTCTCATAGCGCCTGATGCTAGTCATTGTCCTAACTTCCAATGCTACCGATCAATAACATAACAAGTAAATATCTTATACATCAAAACCATGTTAATGCCTACAATCTCAAGTTTATCGTGGTACGTATACTCTCAATTTACTACTCATAATTTGCTCGAAATTCCAACCATTAAGCTAGATATAATATAGTTATACTCAAGCAATTCTATAAGAACGCATTAGAAAAGATGAATCGTTCTTTTCTTATCAATATTAATCTCGTCCTAAATGCCACTCTCTCAGAAATAATTATAGATAGATTTAAAACTATGATGAAGATACAAACAAATGAATATATTCCATATTAAGCTCTATATATTTAACTAAAATGATATTGATCCCATTATCAGTTAACTTATGGCGATTTCTCGCTGGTGTGTTCTATATAATACCAGCCCGGAGTACATCAATAAAGACCATAACCTAGTAAGGAAGACGTGATAAAAACCGATTGATAATATCATTTCAAACTTGATAAACCTGCCCTTTATATCTTAAAAAATTAAATGATAGGAACTTTCCCGCTAATGGGAGTTTTGAGAGAAAGTGCATGATTATAACAAGAATGCAACAGAATTATAAGAAATAAAGGTGATATTTGAATAGGAATATATGCGCTTGTTTTGATATGACATCACAACAACCTCAATAATATTAACTAAGATATTAACTAACTGATACGATACAAGCCTGAGAAATGTTATCTTCTAACTGAACCAGAATGATTATATTCAATATAAATAAATAAAATACATAATAATATATACTAAGTTATTAGAAGTTTAAACGCCCCCGCAATGTTTGTAAGACTCCACAGAACCTATCACTAATATACTTATATAACAGCTTGTATATTGTGTACATTACATTAAAGCACCATATAACTCTTAGTATTAAAGACAATAACCTTATTACTCATTTATAACCGCGAAAATTAGATTGGGCCCCGAAATAATATATATCACCTCTGACCTCTTGTTTAGGAACAATAAATTGACTAGGACACTATTATAAAGCCCAAAGCGTGTGGTAAGCTAGCCGTTTAAGTGTTTGTTACTCAGGCTATAATATATTATTTAATATATATTCAAAGATAATATAGGTTGGGCAGTGCTCAATTTTATAATAATATATAGTGACTGGGAACGCTAAGATGTGCAGAATACAGGATCCATTGTGAGGCTTCTAAAACTAGGATATGTGTGATATAACGCTTTATATAATCTCATCATCCTGTAGTCCCTGACCTAAACGCAAGGTAATTCTACTCTATGATCGGAGGATCTTATCATAGTGATACATTAAATATAGAAGGAAGAAGATTGATATCGCTAGGCAATAATCTAGAAAGAACGCGCAGGAGTTCCACACAAACGATGTGGCTGGAAAAGAAGGAGGATACCAACATTCGTGAAAGTTGCTGACGCATGAGTCTCTACGTGAATTGCGCACTGATAATTTTCAGCATGAATGAGTAAAGAGGTTTTCGAAAGGCACGCGTGCGTGGGTGGAGCTTTAAGAGCGCGCTGCTACGACGAACTCTCCCTAGAGGCGGGTAGATTAGGTGTCAAGTGGCACAATGTGCTCTCATGTAGAGGTGACGAGATCCTCATATCATACTACTTGTAGCACGGCTCGACCATCTCTCGAATGTGTTAAATAATATAGACTAATGTACAGATTGAACCAAGGCCCTAGGGTATACTACTTTTTTTTAAAGAATAATAAATAATAATATAAAAAGAATTATATACAGCCAATAAACAAATAAATTTACAAAGTCATCTACTACGAATGAGGTGACAACAAAGGTAGGATGTATAAGAATATAAAAAATTTCGATGGATATATTGTATTAACTGATAAATACGCTCATAAAATAGGATAATTTTTAAAATGACTAATTGTTTAAGATTTAAGAGGAGCTATGATTGGACAATTATATTATACTTTTATTAAAATAGAATACTTAGTATATTTTCAAGCTTTAATAGCAAATAGACAAATTATGCATATAAAGCTTAATTATTTATAGTTGTCTATTGAAAACTTTATTCTCCAAAAAAACATAAATCTGTATTACAATTAATGATAAATTACAAATTGCATTCATCAGCATAAGAGGACATACAATGCTTACTTTAATCATAATTGAAATGTAGATAAATTGATTGTAGTATAGTAAAAGTTTAAATATTATACTAATAGCAAAACATACCACGAAAACTTTTCAAACATTTTGGAAGTTGCAACATAAAACTTACTGACTTATTACTGAGATAATAGTGAAGAAATACTATAATGCCTCTTGTGTAGTATAGAAAAGAAATAGAAAGGGCAATATTATCAATGTTATAGATAATTTTCTGTGGATGATATTTTCAATACCAGTTGAGAGCAAGTTCACATAGCGAATTTCTCATAAAAATAGATCCATGACTTACATAATACTTTTACATAAAGTTTTGTAAGGTATATTAATGATCATATCGATATACATTCTATTCCAAATATTAGACTTATACATTGGAATAATAATCATTTTTGATTAGTATATATAATATATAAATAATATATATATATATATATATAGTATATATATATATATATATATGATATATATATTCTATACTTAAATAATATAAAATATATAAAATAAATATAAATAATATATAATAATATATACTAATAAGTAAATAAAATAAATATTATAAAAAAAAATAAAAAATGTGTAATGCAGGTCATATTTAGAAATTGTTCACCGCCTTTTGTAGCCCTTTTACCATCACTCCAGAAATTGTGGAATAATAGCCAAAAAATACAATAACATAACTTTTAAAAACTATTAAACTAAAATGTGATACTACATAAAAAACTACATTATTTTTATAATATATTGTACATAATAAACTAATTAGTAGAAAGAAAAATCTAGCAGATACATAGGCAGTAAATTATAATTGTGTAAGTCTATCATATATCAGAATTTCACATAACTCAATAATAAACGAAGGAGTTATTCAATCTAATTTATATGCTAGGTATTTAAGAGATTCGATAAATTATAAGTAAAATTATATTATTTATATTAATGATAATATAAAATGAATTTATATTTTATTTATATTCATATACATACAAATAATATAAAATATTAACTGTTCCTCATTATTTTAAATCTACACCTTAAATTTTATGATAATATATTAAGTAATAAATGATTATATATTAATATATTATAATATATAATATATATTATTATATATAGTATATATAATATATTATATATATATATAATAGTTAATATATATAATATACATAATATTATTAGATATTTTTATAAATATTAAAATATCATATTATACATATGTCGAAGGATATATGTTATATAAATTTCTTAAATTTATCAAAATATATTACAATAATTTAGTAATTAAGTATTTAAATTATAATTCATAGAACGAGAGAAATATTAGTTTTAAAATAAAAGTTTATATAATCAAGATAATAATATATAATAAAATTATATATATTATATATATATAATATATATATATAATTAATATATACAAATATATATTATATTATATATAATATAAATATAATATAATATATAAATAATTAATAATATTAATATTATATAATATTATAATTGTTAAAAGATGTTCTAACAATATATACATATTTAAAAGAAAGAAATTATTTAGTATTTAAAATACATTTTATATATTATAGATGATATATAAATAATATATTTTTATATATTATTATTATATAAAAATATTAATTAACTGTATATATATATAAATATTAATACATAATATATATATATATTATTAATATATTATTATATATATATATAATATATATAATATAATATATTAATTATTATTATATATTAGGAACACCCCGAATGTTCTGTAGAAAAGTACAATAATACTTTATTGTAAAACTATTCACAACGTATCACGTATATTATATAATGGTACAGTTACACTGTAAAAATAGATTTTGTTATGACTATATATTAATATATATTATAATATAATATATATAATATATAATATATAATAATAATAAAATTATTATTATAAATATTATATAAGAAAAATGTAAATAATGATATATATATATTAAATAATCATAATAAATATAATTATTAACTAATCTATTAACTAAATAATAAAATATTCTCAACTAATATTATAACTATAATCATAATAATAATATACTAATTAAGAATATACAATATTACAGGTACCATGTACTAAGTAATATCAAACACTTATTTATTTAATTTAAAATATATATATAATATAAAATGATATTACTTATATTACATTTATAATATCAATAATAATTATATATAATTAAATTAAAAATTAATATATTATTAAAATTTAATATAAAAATTTGGTAATACCTATTATTATTATAATATATAATATATTAAAATATAATATATATATGAAAAATAGTAATACTAATAATTATAATATAATTATTATTAACATAATTACAAAGAATATATAAAAAGAAATCCATAATTAATTAATTATATTACTTGTAAATAATAACTTTAAATATATAATATTTATTATATATATGAATATAGTTATCCATATAAAATAGTCTAAACTTATCTAATTTAAGATAAAATTATATAAAACACACCAGCTCTGAAAATAAATTATATAAAATTAGCAACACTATTATACATGAAAATAAATATTAAATTTTTATACAAATCATATCATAATTAGGATTGTTAATTAACAATATTAAATTACAGTAACTAAAGCCATATACGGTTTCAGGGAGAACAGAACATTCCCCGAAAGGACGCTACTGATTTTCTCTCGACTTTAGACAAACTTCTTATAGACTCGCTAAATACGAGAAGTAAACGAAACAAAATACTCTCAAACGACCCATAATGTGGAGGTAGAAATTGCGCATGCACTCAGTAAAAGAGATAACCATACAGAATCAAATCCAAACACAACAGACAACAACGAAGGTTAATAGTCTGATGCATATATGGTCTAAGTATATGTGATCATAATTAGTAGATAGAAATAATGAACTAGTAGAATAACAATATTGTTAATAAAATAACTCGATAATGTATAATATTTGATGATTATATTATTCTCCTAACTACGCAAGAAATTATGATCACACTAATAGTTATAGATAATCAATTAAATTTCGAAAGTCATAGTGCTCTGCTCTACTAAGCTCCGACTACCGAACTCTCCCTGGCTCTCCAGACCCGGACTTCCTCTCAGTACTGCTCTGTGCTTGCGCGGACCCCATACTGCTACGCGGCCTGCGGCAGGCCTCCCGGGCGTATACGCTGTATCTTTAGGCCTGATACGAGTTAACATCATCGGGTAACTTTCTCGTGAGTTCGACAATTCACTCTGCCTACGTTTATAACTGCTCACTCATACCTGTATACTCTACACTCGATGTCGTGCGACTAATGTATAGGTTACCTATATTATCTATTAATTAGTAATAATATAAAAATAAAGTAATTTTTATTATTAATCATTATAATTAATTATTTATAATCTAAAATAATATCAAGTAATTAAAACTGATCTATTTATTTACTATATATAATTATATATATATTAATAACATATATATTCCATCCGTGTATTATACTATCCTCTCCGTGCATCTCACTCTAAAGATAATAGTGATCCTGAGCCTCCACCTAACCTTAGCCGTACCCAATATAAGTCAGTACTACATGAGGTTTAAAAGAGTTTATCGTAATTGTGAGTTTAATAATATAAAAAATTATGGAACGTAAAGGTGTTAGATATAATGGGGATAATAGAGTACTAACTTAGTCATATTTAATATTATATCCAAAGTTACTGTACCCGGATTGGTTGTTTACAAACCCAGAAAGGGGAACCCTATTAACCCCCCAACGACAACTATCATATATTCAACTTTACCCCTATAAAAAATAATGATGATTTCGTACTTAATTTGAGCTAGATTAATAATTGTGTAGTAGATGGAATATACAGAGTTTGAATTACTTAGATGAATAGTGTTTGTAGTGTGTAGTATGTGGAGCTTTATCTCACCGGCTCAGATCGCGCTCAGGTGGGCATACGGAGCTACATACATGCGGTTGACATCATGCAATTTAATAAACACACCCGAAACTACATCCACTTCTATACCCGCATCCGTGAATTATCCGAATACACATCCAAATCCGTCTGACCATCGAATTTAATGTAAAACCTTAGATTTTGGCGAGTGAAAAGATGTTCCATCTCAAGATAAAGAAAGTCCAGGCTTAGCTTCTTGTAAAGATGTTTAACGGCATATATAAATTATTAAATTGGGGATGAAATTGATATACTCCACTTTTGTAAGACTCACGGGACAATGCTCTCACAGCTGTCAAATCTCGCTAGAAAATACTTAATTGTGCCTGCATCCAGTGCCATCTAGCGAAAAGAAAACTTCAGTAACAGCTGTGGCATTACATAGTTTAGAGCAAGAACTAACCTAAAAGAAGAAAATATGGATGATATTATTTTTGATATCAAATTTAGAATTTTGAAATCCAGGGATATATATATATTTATTAAAAGTATATATTCTAATAATTATATATATATATATATATATATATATATATATATATATATTATATATATATATTATATATATATATATATATATATATATATATATAATTTTGATAGCTTCTGCAATGCACGCAGTGAATATATGTATTGATAATTTAATCCCCCTTGAGCGACCTACAAAACCAAAAAATTCTTCAAGGAATTGACTTTTAATACACTTGTTTATTTACATTAAAATATGTTATTCAACAGTTAATATTAAATTAAAAGGAAAAAGCTAAGATTTAGTTCTAGCTTTTTAATCCGTAAGCGGTATGCATCCTCAGGAACTGATGTGAATGATTGAAGAAGGATCCAAATTTAACTCTCTTTTTTTGTTGGCAACTTGGTGTAGTAGTTAAATAAGTTTTAAAATACTGAGATTAAATAGACTTCAGGATTTTGTTGAGTTTGGTCGAATTTTTTATATAGAAATTAGTGACATTACCTATTGATGGATTGCCTGCTATGTTATTATATAGAAATTCTTGTGAGTTTTTATTAAGAATGATTCAGTTAGCTTTCTGATTTTTAATATTTTGCATAGGTGCTATTAATCTGTTGGACGAAAGATCGATTAAATGATTTTTTGATCTTCTATGTGCAGTCAAAGATGAACCAATTTTATCCCTGCATAGGTCATGAGAATGCTGATCTATTCTAATATCTAAGTTATTTGTTTCGCCTAGTATAGCAACTTTCCGCCGACTAAATCTTTACATGGGATAGTAGATAATATACCAAATGATTTGAGAATTCTCGTATGATAATATTTTATAGATAATTGTTAATAAGGTATAGAGTTAACATAAGTCATTAATTATTAGAAAAAGTTTAGTAATTATGTGTCCACAATAAGTGTTGTATATATTTTTTATTGTGCGTTGTTAAGTGTGTATATAATTAAATTTGGAAATTTTAAATTGGTAATATGTTTTTAAAGTTATTATATATTTTAAGATCAGATAAAATTTTAAGTATATCGATTTTTGGTTAGTTTTACTGGTTTAGAAATTACGCATTGAGGCATAAAATAAGTTTTTTTTAAAAATATTAGTGTTAATGAGATTATGTCACTATCAAGGATGATAGGGTCCACAATTTCTCATGGCTCCAAGAACAAAATTGAATGCTATGCTAAATTTTTCTTGGTAGAGTGGCATCCGGCGAAAGCCCACTGATATTTCAGCGGAAACTTGCGCGGCAGGGTTTTCGGAAATATTATTCTGAATTTATGAAGGATGGATTATTGTTATGGACCATGTAATTAGTAAATCTAAAAAAGGGATAATAGTGTATCATTATTTGAATATTCTATTTGTGAATTTCATAGTGTTGTGATGTAAGAATTCTTTCCAGGTATAAAAGATCAGTAGAATACTAGACATAGAGTTTGTGTTATTTGGTATTTTATAAAAAGCTCCAGAACATCATCCCACTAAACGGTTGTTTGGCTTTCACTATCGCAATGTGAAATATTTTACGGCGGAGTCGGTTTTGAGAAATCAAATAGAAATTCATATTTTTCCAAATATAAACCATATATATATGTTGCTGATAGTGGGGATAAAGGAGAGCCCCATGCTAAGTCCGGATATCTGTTTATAATATTTATTCTTGAAATTTGAAATAAGCGTGTTCTAAGGTAAGAATTATAAGGATTTGAGAGGGTGAAAGGTATGGAGGAAAAGTAATATTGTCTGAATTAATATGATTTTCTAAATAGGTTCATTGGTTGTGTTTATTGTACATTGGAGTGTGAAATAATGAAACAAATCGTCAAAGCTTAAACTATGTGTATTTATTGGAAAAAGTTAAGTATTTGTTTTTTGTATGAGGTGTTGAGAATTTTTGATGTGTGATGTGGGAGATGTTTCCTATTAGAGGGTTGAGTTCATCTGATAACCATTTGGCAAGTTTATATGTAATGTTATTGATATTAGATATTATTGGACGTAATGGAGTATTGTCTTTATGTATTTTGGGGATGGCGTAAAACTGTGATAGGGTTGGTAAATAAGCATTAAAATAATTTTTTAGTTTTATAGACGGTTCTTCGTTGTTTATTTTGGGGTAGAATTTTGGTTAAAGATTTATTGAAGGACTGTTAGATTGAATTTTTTAAAGGGATATGTTTCGATCGATTTCGGTGTAAAATGGTAAAAAGGTCATCTTTTGGTCGGTAATGTCTGTTAGAGTTACTTTAAGTAATTGAAATGATTTGTTTAAATATTCAACACTATTCATAATAACTATTTTTTTTACCTTTGTCAGATCGGGAAATCGTGATATTTGGGTTTTTTTGAAGTTTAGAAAGTGCCTGATGAAATCTTCTAGAATAGTAAATATAATATTGCTAGTCCAGTTGAAGTTTAAGAAGAATACCTAGTAGTATGTCATTGTTGTTGTGTCCGTCTTGATTTCTTGCATTCCACTGATTAAAATTATTGAGTATTAGTATCCATGGATCCCGATTTTTCAAGGCAAAATTTAAGCCATATCCTAGTAGAGTCATTTCTATATCTGACAAACGATAGTTTGATTGGTTTATAACTAGATTAAATTATCAAATATAGTTAAATTATATCATAAATTAATTTATATATATATTATATTATAATTTAATAATTAAATTTATTAACTTTTGTTAACTTAACTTAATTAAGTAATAAGTAATTAAGTATCGTAAATTCATAAATTATAACAAGCGATTTTTATAATAATATATTAATATAATCTAATAATAATATAATAATAATATTAAGATAATCAAATTAATAATTATAATATTTAAATTAATATATATAAATGTTAATGAGAATAATCTTATAAATTAATATTATAAATAATTAAATTAATATATAATTACTAAATAATATATATGTTAGAAGAGTAGTGAGATTGACGCATGAAGTGTGAGTGAAAGTGTAGTAGTGGAGGGTAGTGAAGTGATGTGATCGTAGAAGTTTGAATTAGTGATAGATAGAGTGAGTGAGTGAGGCATATGATGAAGTTGAAATAAGTTATCTGTGTAAGTAGAGAAGTGTTGACGGTGCGTTATGAATGAATTAAGATGAAGTGATAGTGAGTTGAAAAAAGTGAAGTAAGAAGTGATGTGAGTGAGTGAGTGTAAGTGAGTGAGGTACCTGAGTATCAACAAAAATACTAATAAAATAATACAACTTTAATAAATAATAACTATTCTGATGGCTGTTTGCATAAATAATTAATATAATTCAATAATAATAATAAGTAATATAATAATAAATATAATAATAATAAAAATAATAATATAATTAGTAATAATATTAATAATAATTAATAATAATAATTAATAATGGCACGGACAACGATCCGCGGCCTCGTCGAAAAATTAATAAAAAATAATATATTTAATAATAATAATAATATGTATAATAATAATAATAATAAATGTGATAAAAGTGAATAGTAATAATGTAGAAGTATATAAGTTTAATGAATAAAACGTAAGTTAGAGAGTCGCATTGCGTGATAATAATAATGTAATGGGATAAATAATAATAAATAGATTTATATATTTTTAATATTATAATTAAATAAATTGTGAAGTGTAATAATTAATAATAATATAACAATAAATAACAATAATAATAAATAAATAAATAACAAATATAATAATGAATTAATAATAATAATAAATAATAATAAAGTGATAATAATATTATAAAATCTAATAATAATAATAATAATAATTAATAATAATATTATTGTAAATAAAGTAGACGTGAGTGAGTGCGTGAGTGAGTGAGTGAGTGACGGGAAAACGATCTCCTTATTTGTTTACGGGAGGAATGGTGATGGAATAATTAATTAGATGTAAATCAGTGATAATAAATAATTAATAAAATAATAAATTAATAAATAATAATATTAATAATAATAATAATTAATGTGAGAGAAATAGTAACAATAAAAGATGAATGGTGAAGATATGTGAAGGAAAGTAAGAGTTGAATATAGATGGGTAGTGTATTATGTAAATAGATTGAAATGTGAAATAATAAAGTGAATAATGTAAATAAGTTGTAGTGAGTGATAAAAAATGATGAAAGTAGAAATTATAGTGAAATGTGAGGTGAATAATTAAGTTATAGTAGTGAATAAGTAGAATTAGATGAAGATGTTAGTGCACATGAAATTAAATTATTAAAATTATCTTCCAATACGTTCGCATCTATAATGAATTTTAAATAATACCACGAGTGAGAGGTAAAATAAATAATTGAATTAAATAAGTAATATCCCACATAGCTTAAATTGATAACAATTATTGATTAATAATTAATAATAATAATAACTTAATAATTAGTTTATTTTCTTTTCTTAACTCTTTTCCTTCACCATGTTATAACAAATTTTTACACATTTATATAATATAAATTTTCATATTACTTGTATAATTTAGAACTTAAATATTAGAATTAAAATACAAATTAATAAGAATTATACAATCATATATAACTAGGATAAATAGAATAGTATTAAGAGATATTTTATTTAAATTGAAAAGATTTATTTAATGTTATCATATGAGAGTTTATTCAAGATGATTTATATTAATTAATAATAATAATGGAGTATTACATTTAATATTCTACATCAACTTATTTAAAGTCAATAACTTCAAGAGTACTCATAATGAAGAGTAAAAATCAATGATTCTTAACATCTTGTTTAATTCAATATTAATTTGCACCTCCATCTTGCGCAGCCACCATAATGTTCCGTGGAATTTTATAGATTTTCTGCTTTTTTTTTATTAATTCTTTTTATTTTTTTTCCGAGTATACCTTTTCCATATTACAGGTCCTATTTATAATAAAATACTAAATATAATAATAATAATAATAATGAAATAATAATTAAATTAATAATGTAATTAAAAAATAATAACAATTTTTTTTAACATTCATGTTTAAATTAATAAGAATAAATTGATTGAAAGATATTTAAATTTGTGTATATATTTTTTTATTAAGATTATTATTAAAGTTATTAAATTTAACTTCCAAAATTTTACTTATAATTCACATTTATATATTACGATAAAGAAATTAACTTCTTAATTCCATATAGATAGGATTATAGTGAGCTATTATTAATTAATATTTAAATATATTTTTTTAAGGAATATAGATTTAGTATAATTGAGTATTACAAGGAATTCATCAATTGGTCTATGAATAAACAATACATTCGGCATCTATTGAAAAATATTTCAGCAGACTACTTCGAGTGGACAGATGAAAATATTTTATTTTTTTGCAAAATTTAGAATACATCCATGCATTTCTCGTACAATTTTCATATTATTGCAATATTTATTATTTTACACCTGTAGAGACATCGCTTACACTCTTCATAACTACTTGATATATCACTATTCTTTAAAGATATCAATCTTAGTTGTGCTTAAAATGAATTAATTAATAATATAGTAGTAGATATAATCGAATATTCAAACATAATAAATTAATAAACTGAATAATGACTAGTATTGCTATATTGTAATATATAAACAGAAAAAATATAATTAAAATAATAAGTGCTTGTATATTTTTGAAAAATGTAAATGAATATAATTGGATTAATAAAAATTAAAATTGGTCTAAAAAAATTTCACATCTTAATTTAAGTGTTTTAGTCAATTAATTTACATCAGCAAGTTTTTATATCAATATTATACATTAATTTTAATTAATAATAAAATAATAATTTATTTGATATATTTTTGAATCTATATTACTATTAATTAAATTGTAACATATTATCAGAGATCTAATTGAAAAATGTATATATTTAAAGTTGAAATTTGAATGCTATCACCAAAATAAAGAAGAATATGAAATCATTATTTAAAATTTGGAATTCCTATTTTCATCTCAAATATAAATATAATTTTAATAAATCATCATACAATAATATAATAAATTATAGAATAAGAAGATGTTATAATAATATAATAATAATAAATAATAATAATAATAATGAGTAGGTGTTAATATATTGGTGGCATAAAAAAAGAAAACTCGGGATAAATCACGCGTTTAACTAAGATTAAAGATCTTTTGGTGTTATACAACAAATAAATTTATATAAATACTATTGATACTGAATCTAATAGATTTAATAATATATAACTATTATAAATTATTATTTAAAAAGTGATTATATAAAATATAGTTTAATAATAATATAAATTGAAATTAAGTATAAATATAATTTAATTTGTTAATAATATTTACATTAAATAATTAAAATATTACTCTTTAAAAATAAACTAAATAATCAATAAATTTTCCTTTGATATGAAAATAAGAAAAGGAAACTGACTCCGAATAAGTAATATACAACACACGTAAATAGGATACTAATAATGATACAAATATATTTACTATCGAAGATCAATGGATATAGCGAAATAATACCGTGAGTGAAAAATATTATGGTTACGGCATCTCGACTCCGATGTAATAACTATCTCATTATTTTAATTAAAATTATCTGGTTCCGAACTCATACATTTAGAATATTAAATTATTAATATTAATATATAACCTCAATGCTTAACGAGAACTTCAGGCATCCTAACGGTATCTTAAATTAGAAAATTTTGTGTTAATTATAATAAAATTTACTTCACATTATTAAATCACATCAAAAATTAATGTACTACTATTTCTCCACTTCATTACAATATTTATATTTATATAGGATATAATCAATGTGGATAGAAGTCCAATAATGAGATGAATAAGAGGGGTAAGTGAGATAAAAGTGTAATCTTATCACTTCAAGAATAATTATAATATATATATAACTACATTAAATAAAAAAAAATAAGCAATAATTAATAATAAAAGAATTAAAAATTAATATATATATGATTAGACTTATAAATATGACCTGAAATCGATTATTGAAATCAAATTTATTATTATTAGTATAATTATATAAATAAATATAATGTGAATAAATCAAGAGTGTTTGATAAATTAGCTCAAAATAATTTATAATTTAAATATATAATAATATATAATAAATATATAAATAATTAATAATATAAATAATAATAATGGAATAATAATAATAATAATAATAATAGATATAATTAAATAATTAAAAATTATATATATAAAAATAATTAAATATTAATATTAAATTAAATAATAATAATAATAAATATATAAATAATAATTAAAAACAATAATAATAATACTAAATAATTATAATAATAATTATAATAATTAATATTTAATTGATATTATAATAATATAATAATGATGATGTAAATTAATGCAGTTAATAATATTATAATTTATAATATTTATAATAACAATACAAAAATAATAATATAATTATATAAAATTAATAATAATTAATAAATAATAATAATAATATATAATTAATAATTAAATAATTAAATATAATAAATATAATAAATTAATAATTAAATAGATATATATAATAATAATAAATAAAAATAAGATAATAATTAAATAATAATATAATAAATAATAATAATAATAATAATAATAATATAAATAATATTATTGCACTAAATATAATATTTAAATGTATAATTAATTATTAATTAGATTTTAGTTAATAATAATAAAATTAATAATTATAATTATAGTAAAAAATAATAATAATAAATAATTAATAATATATAATAATAATGATATAATTTAATAATAATAATTAATAATATAATAATAATGTATAAATAATAATAATAAAATAATATAATAATAATAATAATAATTAATAATAATAATAATAAATAATAATTAATAATATATTAAATAATTATATAAAATAATAATAATATAATATAATAATAAGTAACAACAACAATAATAATAATAATTAATATATATAATAATAATAAATAATACATATATATAAATAAAATAATAAAAATAATAATAATAATAATTAATAAATAATAATAATAATAATTAATAATAATAATTAATAATGAATATTAATATAATAAATATTAAATAATAATAAATAATAATAATAATAAATATAATATAAATTATAATACCCCTTAACTTAATATAAAAGTGATTTCTAATAATAAAAAAAAAAATAATAAAAATAAAATAAATAATTTAATAGCAAACATATTAGTAACTTTTTCCTTACTTAAAATAATTAATAATAATTAATAATAAATATAATAATAATTATATATATAATAATTAATTAAATAATAATATAATAATATATTATATAATAATAATTAAATTTATAAATAATAAATAATAATAAAATTAATTAAATAATTTATTAATTAAAATAAAAATATAGATAGTAATATAAATATATAGTAATCTAGCAATATTTATTAATAATAATAATAAATAATATAAATAATATAATATAATATATAAGTAGAATTAATATTTCTAAAGTAGAAGGCATATAATAATAATAGGTAAGGCACCCTAATGGGAAAAATTAAAATAATAAGTTGAAAACATTATAATCATGGATAATATGTAAAAGATTAAACAAAATATGAATGGAGTAGATATTCATCATCGTAGACTTCAAATTATTGTTTGATAGAAACGATGGTTTGGGCATTCCTATGCCTATAGAAACCATGTAACAAGTTGGGTCTCTGGGCCATATTATAGAAAAATTAGGGTTTGTTAATCCTTTCTAGCCTCTACTCATAACATGTTGAGAAAGATTAAACGAGCGTCAATTTCTACGCGGGATGGATTTAAGTCAGTGGTTAGATTTTAATTTTTTCCTTCCACTATAAAAAAGGACTTGGAATTTTCGTTGGAACTAATCCACAATTTCTTTTTTTAAAGATTACAACAGGAAAGACACTCGGGAAGACTGTTAAGGCAGATTATAGGTAACTTCTGGGCTTCCGAAACTACTTTTATAGGCATCATAATAAGGTAGACTTATTATTATATAGTGAATAAGTAAGGTGAGAGTGTGAAAAAAGATTATATTCAACAAGTATCAATTAATTATAACAAAAACTTAACACGATAAGATACTCAGAACTTTAGAATAGGTTCAGATAACTTAGATAAATTAATAATTGTATTATTTAAGTAGATAAGTTTTATTTAAAGCAATTGTCAATATATATTTAAGTATTTATATAAGAGGAGCTTGAAATGGTAAAGATATATAGTAATATAACCTTATATATCTATAGATTCAATATATTTCGATAAAATGTATATTATATTTAAATAACGCAGTACCTAAATTAGGTTATTATAATTCAATTTATAATACTTATTTTATGATAAATGAAGTGATTAATGTATACGACTGCATTGTTTTATTTTGCTAATTCGTAAAGCTAAATTCATTATCACTTTGAATATAATAATAATTATTATATTAAAAATGCATATATTTTTGGTTAATTTTTAAGGCCATTAATATATAACATAAAATAAAGATTAAAGTCATTATGTTATATAATTATTATTTTAATTTATATTGTATTGATTATTATTTACTAATATATTATATATTTTATTATTATTATTATTAATTTAATATTATTATTATTATTATTTATATATTATTATATTATTATTATTATATTATATATATTATATTTAAGTTATAGTAGTAGTAGTAGTAAACATCTATATAAGTAGTAGTAGTAGTATTAAGTAGTAGGTATTAAGTAGTAGTAGTAGTAGTAAGTATAGTAGTTAGTAGTCACTTGAATATAAGTTATATAACAGTATTAAATACGTTAAGGTAATTATAGTATTTTTATGCATGATTTAATTCTATTAGCATTGCCTTTTTTAATATATATTGTAACTATAAATTTTTTAAATTAATTTCCAATATATTCATCTGTACTAATTATTTCATTTTCTCATTTTTAATTATTAAGTATTATTTAAATATATAGATATATATATATATATTAATATATATATATATATTATATATATATATAATTAAGTGAGCTTATATTATATATACATATATTATTTATATATATTATTATATTTATATAATATATATAATATATAACTATTATAAGTTAATTATATATATATTAATTATATATATACTAAGTATATATATATAATTATATTCTAGATATAAATATATATATTATACTATAAGTATATAACTTAATATATAATGCTATTACTTTTAATACCTATACTCTTCTTAATATTATATATATATATATTATAATATACTTCTTATTAATTCATATAAACTATATAATTAGAGTGTGAGACCTTATATATAAACTAAATATTATTTATAGTTATATTATATATGTATATTATATAATTAATTTATCAGATATAATACTCTCTTGACTTAACTTTTAAGTGTGAGTGTACTTAATTAATTACTTACTACTATGTATAATATATATATATAATATTATATATATATATATTATTATTATAATGAGTATTATTATTATTAGTATGTATATATTTGTTTGTATGTGTGTTTATTCAATATAATAATTAATATTAATATATATATAATATATATTTAATATATTATATATTATATTATATAATTATATATATTATTATAATATTATATATATATAATTATATATATATAATATATATATATATATATATATTTAATTATTAATTATATTATTGTAATTATATTTGGATTATTTTTCTATACATAAATTTAATTTAGATGAATTATATTAATAAGTTATATATATATATATATATAATATATATATATATATATATATATATACTATTAATATATTATATATATTAATATATATAATATATATATTATTGTAATATATATATATATATATATATATATATTATATTAATATATATTAACATATATTAATATATATATATATGATATATATATATTATATATATTATATAATATATATATATTATATAATATATATATATATATATATATATATATTAATTATATATAATTAATTAATATGTAATAGATAAGTAATAGATAGATAGTAATAGATAGATAGATAGATAGATAGATAGATACTTTTAGGTGAAACTAAGCTAGAAAGATGATAAAAAAAAAAAAATTAGAATAGATAGTAGAGCAAGACTAGAACAAGATAGTTGAATAGATAGATATAATTATAGTAGATAAATTGTAATAGTAATATTATAAATAGATTAAAATTAATGAGATATATAGGTTATATTAACTCTTATATGTAAATATTATATTACTATCTATCGTAATTGATAAAACCTAGAATTTCTTTTTCAGGTTCGCTTCCGTCATTTTTCGCCATTTTCCCTAATTGTACTTTAATAGTGATCATATATTATACCTATATTCTCATACAATCGAGGTCATACTAAGGACCTCGAAACCCGAGCAATCAACCAGTGTATCGAGTACTTATTAAGAGTAGTAGTATTATCTCACTTGGAGTATTGAATATATATACATAATATATAGGTGGGCATACCCCGCCTGACAGGATAGTTTGATTAGGTTAGTTGTTCAGCTTCGTCACCGTCCTCCAGACACCTCGAGAAGAACGGTAGTCCGCAGCACCTCCTCCGCATGCCTGAATTTCGCTAGATAGCGACATCAACGAGACATACCGAATCTATCTCGCAGCCAGGTCCGCCCAACTGGGATCTGTGATTCTCGCGACGTCTTCGTGTGAATAATGAGAGTGTGTCGACTTCTCCCAAAAGTTAACTTACGTGAGATATATTTTGTGGAACAGAAATGAGACATATAGTTTATTATCATTGAGACAAAAATTACATTTCATCTAATTCAAGTGATTGTACAGTATGAAATAATTCGATTGTGGAATTATTTACAAAGGATAAATCTCTTAACGTATTATATTTTCCTACTCTCCTGCGCTTCCTTCAATGTCTAATGTGTCAGCGAGATGACAAGAGATATTCCATCTCTCTCTGTTTCGAAAAAAGTATTTTAGTTGCTCAGAGAGAATTAGAGTATCGTGTGTTAAGTTACATATAGAGACATAATAGGACTTTTCGCTCCTTCACTAAAATATTTTCCTCATACCAATACATAAATATATCAGCCTTCTTTTAGTGTGAGAGAGCAAATACAGGTATATTAATGACGAGTGTATGCTCTCGCTCTCCTCTCTTTTATGATAAAACAAGTTCAATACAAATTCTGCGATGGCGTGATAGAGAGTATAGATATGTCTCTCGGCTCGCGCACTGTAGCGGCATTGATAGAATGCTGTGTTGCGTCTCCATCTAGGTACCAGAGTGTAAGCCGTAATTTAATATTTTCATCAAGAACCTAAATCTATTTATCTGCACTTTCCCTCTCGTTGAAATATATTTTACAAACGTTATTTCTTTTTATTAGTTCATTTTCAATCTGAAAACTCCAATTGGACTCACAGTCCTTAGATGCGGTGTGCGCTCCTAAATTACAGTCAAAGGTGAATCATATTTCTGTCTCACAAGAGACCTCTCTAGTACAAGTTAGGTTTTGTTGCGCAGACTCACTATATGTTTTGTAAAGTATATATCATGCGTCCGCAAATATTTTCAACAAGATACGAAAGTCAGGCATATAGACGCCAGGTTAATATAAGTTATGATACCTAACTTACAAACTATCTCTCTAATGAGTTTATATATGACTAAAATAGTAGAATAATAATATATATATAAGTTTTTAACGCATATGTTATATATTATATAATATATATATGCTGAATTTAAGTACAAAACAACACGGGGTTATCCTTTGAAAACATTTCGGTCTTAAATTAAGATAAGTCAATATTGAATATAACTAATATATATGTAGAGTAAAATTTCTCATCTCTACTCTTATACTAAGCTACATATTCACATGACATATATCGTTATTCTTTCTCCTCTCTATTAATCTCTCTCTCTTCTCTTCTCTCTCTACTCTCATGTTCATCTACAGGTAAAAATTTACTTCTCTCTCTCTTCTTTCGACTTCTTCATAACCAACTCACACACTACACAGGCGCCACACTAAAACTTACACATAGATAAGATATGCTTAGAAATCCTCTATTCTTCCTTCCAGAATTGGGAGTGAAAATTATAAAAATCATAAGAAGTAATATATGCGAACATATTCTAGAAGATGTTTATCACCTATCACTCTATCTCCTACTCTATTGGTGTAATACATTAACTTTTATCGACAAGTTATTAATGGATGGTTTTACTACTGTAATAGAACATCTCTGAGTAGACAAGAATTGTTCTTTAATTAGGCAAGTGGATGTCACAATAAAGACCGTAGATATTATTCTCAGCAAATTATTGAGTCTTAGTGACCCTATTAGAATGTAGACATATAATATCAAATAATGAAATATACTAGAGTCTACGCAATACATAAATATGACATACATTCCACCAAAATTACGATTAACGAATATATACTCAGATTTGGCTAAGATTACAGCACCGCACAAACGGCTCTGTATAATAGTATGATCATATTGCAGGAGTATTATTCTACGCAGTTTGCTCGAGAGAGAGATTCAGAAATTGTTTATTTCATATAAAAATTAGATTCGCAAAGAAATTAGGACATGGATACAGCATACTGCTTCCCCCCATATAGCTCCAAGTTAATAAATTATTAAATAATCTTCACCTAAAAATAATAGTCTATATATATATATATTATACGTAATCAATAATGTCTGCCAACTATATTATAATATTTATATATATACATCTCTCAAAATGCGCCACGTTTGTGACGCATGTTAGCTCTAATGAGTATAATTATGGACCACCAGCTATTGCTATATATGATAATTAGAATCCTAATGAAAGCTCTACTGACGTCACTGACGAAGTTCTCTGATTTGCTACATAGTCATCACACAGTAATCATGCCATATTATCTATCATATCTGGTATACTCACTATTAATCTCAATGAATATAATTATTATTATTATAATTGGAAGATACTACTTCCTATCGCCTTTAGTGAGATAAATTATTAGCTATATAGTCGTGTTCTCTCTCTGAAAGATTTAAATTTTTCATCAAAGTATATACTTCAAAATAATATTATCTTTATATATCTGCTATGATATATACTTTACATATACTCTGAAATAACGCAATTGCCATGAACTTGTGGTTTTGTTCAACGTCTGTAGTTGTTTATAAAAGTATTAACCATATTATTAATCTAATTTTTATATTTTATTTTCCTTTTTTAATATTTTCCAGGGTGTATCATTATATAATAATGTTTTAAAATGACTAATGTTAAAAATTTTCATTTAACATCATATCATTTTCATATTCATCAACTTCTCAGCTTTATTATATAAAGTTATGTTTTAATATTTATTTTTGAGTGGTCACAATAATATGGTGTTATTCTATAGGCCGTTTATAATAACTGAATTAATTATATATATATATATATATATATATATTTATATATATATACCGTTATTAATTATATATATATTATATATTATATTATATAAGTAATATATATATATATATATATATATATATAATATAATAAATATATATATAATATATAATATATTAATATATATTATATAATTATAATATAGTATATATATATTAACTTATATATATTAATATATATATATATATATAATATTATATATTATATATATATATATAAATAATTTTACATTTTTACTTTAAGGAAAATTTCGTTAATAAGTTTAAGGTAGTACCTCAGAACCGTGATGTCAAATAGTTTCTATTGGAATGACATTTCTTCTCATAATAAATTTTGATTTATATATAAGTAATTAGTATTTATACTCATATCAGTATATATTTGTACTTAAATTTAACTACTCACATGAAAAAGTACTCAATTGTATAGATATTTTCCTCTTTTGATATTTTTGTAAAAATCTATGTATCATTTTGAGACTATGCTCTAATTTTGATACTCTGGTATTTATTTTGAGGACTCCCTAATAATTTGTGATCTATTGAGCAGTTTTTTTCTCATTTATAGTGTTGAGTACCTTGATTATAACACTTATGTATTGATATAAACAAAGATTGGAGATACACTTTCTAAAAATATATCAAGTTGAAACTATATTTTAGTATTAGATAGTTTGGTCGTACTCACTCTCGAAATACTATGCTCCATGCATTTAAACGTATCAGACATAATATTCTCATTATACTCTTAATGAATGAGGTAAAATGCTCTAAGACATTAATTAAGACTTATGTATGGTCGATCTCTAAATAAATTGCCATATGTGTTATATATTGAGAACAACACCAGGTTGGCTCCATGACACAAATAAGTAAGAAAAATTTTACTCACTAAGATTGATTAGTTAGATAATCAAACCCCATTTTGAAACTCTAATAATATAATGACTAATAGCTATAAAGAAAAGTATGATCATAGTATACGAGGAAAATTATATATTTTCCCACTTGGTTTACCGAATATGTCAGAAGGCAAGCATAAAAAATTGTGGCCAAAATCTCAAAACTGTTTCCTTCGACGTGACATAGAGCAATATGAATATATTATAAAACATATCATCAAATTTGATATTTAATATACAACAAATAAATTCAGGAATTATATTTAAACTACTCTACCTACTCCCGGCTCTAACGTGTGTAACACCCCATAATGACCATATTGACCTTACCGATAGTAGCTATCAACTCATATAATTGATTGAGATAATCCTTGGGATAAGGATACTTTACGAAGTGAGTCTTAGTTTATTAGGTTTTGCTTATTATAGAAGATGAAATTTACGCTTAATGAGTAATCATTGTACTATTGCAGAAACTTAAATTAGACATTTCTAATGGTTATCAAAGACAATAGAACCAATGACCCATTAGAGTCAATATAGTAATTTTTCTTCTTTTTTCCCAGAGAGATACCTATTTAATTTGAATCACTCAAATAATGATGAGGCTTGTGAAATTGCTAGACAAGATTATATACACCTATCAAAGTTAATAAAAAGAGTAGATATATTTATAATAAATAAATTTATTACATATACTTTTCATTTAATACCTTTTTTATTATTTATTTTATTATTTATTTTTTTTAATATAAATAAAGCA
>JABUQX010015738.1:0-2500 GCA_015478945.1 Trachelipus rathkii | reverse complement strand
TAAGTTTCTATGCATAAAATATCGCGCTAATTTAAGTGTATATTTCATTAACTTCTAGTGCTTATGTACCAAGAAATGTTTTCAATATGGACGTACATTTAGTCATTAAACTTAAATCTTAATCAGCTATAAAAATATAAGATTTTCATGATCAAATTACATACATTAATAATTTTAGTATCCATAATAGCGTTTTTCAAAGGCTTAATTTATTAACCAACTATGCTCTATATGAATTATATTTATTATAAATAAGGTTAAATTAATAAAAAAATTAAATTAAAAAATAATTAACATTAAATTTTAAAGCAGCTTTACATAAAATATTAAATATTTGTAATCTTTATAACGTCTCTCTATATAAACAAAACAAATAAAGCATTCACAGAACTATATAATACCAGAATGATAAATTTTATGAAATGACAGATAGTTTATTCAAAAACAAAAACAAATGTAAAAAACGTATTGATTAAAGAACTCGACTCAAATCAGCCAGAAACCGAAATAATAATAATAATAATAATAATAATAATAATAATAATAATAATTCTATACTACTACTACTACTACTACTACTTACTTAACTTTACTCATACTTAACTCATTACATTACTGACTACTACTAATAATAATAATAATAATAATAATAATAATAATAATAATAATAATAATAATAATAATAATAATAATAATAATAATAATAATAATAATAATAATAATAATAATAATAATATAATAATAATAATAATAATAAAAGTACCATAGGAAAAAATTCATCTTTCATTCTTTGGTGTCAATAAAAATAACTTTGTCACGCCTTGACGAAGGAAAGTTGGTCGGTACAAGAAACCTTTCCACCTTAACTCCTCCAGAAGGCCGTCCACAGTGAACCATAGCTTTAAGATAAATAAGCTTATCCTTCTACTATAAAAGAGGGCATTCATTTTGTTCATTAGTCCACTATCACAATATCATTGGGACAATAATTATATCACATAGAAAACATGATAAGGTCTGTAAGGTATATTATATATATATATATATATATATATATTATTAATATATATATATATATATATATATATATATAATCTATTAATAACTATATATATATATATATATATTATTATAATATATAATATATAATATATATATATATATATTATATAATTATATATTATTATATATATATATTTAATATAATATTACTAAGTTTTTGTATAATTTATTTATAATATATATATATATATATTTTAATTTATTAATTATATATATATATATATATATATATATATATATATATTAAATATATATATATTATATATATATATTTATATATTATTTAATATTAATTTAAAAAGTATAAGTGAATACTTATATTCTATAAGTATAGTATATGACAGAAACAACTTATCTATATAATATATATGGGGAATGCTGCTGTATATGACTAGATTTAATACTAATTTCAATATAATCTCACTTTTATTTGTCTAAAATATATGAAATATACACAGTCAATGTATTGTCTAATAAAGTAATTACTTTATTTTTCATTATAAATCATCTAATTGATCACTCATAAAACATTAATAATATATTCATGAACCAACATAAATTTGTATATTATAAACATAAATAAGTTTTATATCTAATATATTATTATAATTAATATATTTATTATATATTATAGGCATATAATGCCTTTAATATAGTGTAATGAAAATGACTGCTATAAAGGCAGTAAAACATTTCTCACCAGCCATGTAAAAAAGCATAAAGATCTACTCTAAGAATAAACAGTTAACATCAAATTTACCATCTTAGTTGCGATATCATTTGCTGAGATCCTAATATTAATGAACGTTCTTTTATGTGAGCTTCTTTAAGCACGATGAAAGAATAAGGGTCTTTGATTCTAAGGTATATACCGTATATATATATATAAATGGAATTGTACAATAAAGACTACTATATTCATAATCTATATATTATTAGATAGGATAAGATTTTTAATATAGTAGGAAAATAGCTTAGGAATCAAATAAAGATCCATTGGGGTTATGTGGTGAGTATATATATATATATATATTAATTGATAGATAGATAGATAGATATGATAGATAATAGATATGCATAGATAGATAGATAGATAATAGATAGATTTTCCAAGATAGATAAATGATAATAGATAATAGATAATAGATAGATAGATTATAGACTGTTAGATAGGATAAAATTTAGGTATAGAAGCATTAGATAGATTAAACTATACGTATGCAGAATAGATAAGGGTACTCGAAGGAAATTTACTGATAGAATATAGATAGCCAATAGGCACTAGATAATATTCAGATCGAAATAAGAGTAGATAGATGTAGTAGAGCTGACGTAGTAGTGTATGAGAGCGTTAGATAGATAGATAAATAGATAGATAGATAAAAGATAATAGATAGATAGATCTTTACGATATAGATGTAATACATCTCTTCTCTCC